>JAJPUD010001160.1:93393-105866 GCA_023553655.1 Myrmecobius fasciatus | reverse complement strand
AGGTTGAAAGATGTCCTTTGTGATCTGTGCAGCCCTAAGTTGACACTGACCTAGAATAAAACATTCAGGGGCTGATTCCGGGAATTCTTGATAGGCTGCTAAGAACTACTACCATAACTCTTGTAAACAATTTCCATCCCATGTGTGTCCCCCCCCCCATCTCCCTCCTTCCCACATCTTTCTCTCTGTCTCTCTCCCATTCTCTTTGTCTCCATCTCTTTCTCTGTGTCTCTTTCTCTTTTTCTCTGTCTCTGTCTCTCTCTCTGTTTCTGTCTCTCTTTCTCTCTCTCTCTCTTTCTCTGTCTCTCACTCACTCACTCACTCTTTCTGTCTGCCTCTCTTGCTCTCTCTCTGTTTCTCTCTCTCCCCCTCTGTCCCTCCTACCCTTCCTCCTTCTTAAAACTTTAAGGAGGAATTGAGTGTGGCCTTGCCAGCACTCCCCCTGCAAGCTGTCGGTTTTGTTTTCCCTTTGTCATTTTTTCTGCTGCCTTTAGAGATGAATAATAGGTGTATTTTTAGACATTTTAAAATGTTCTGTTGTTGGCATGATGGGACATTAAAACAAAAGAAGGGGAAAAATTCTTGGAAATAAATATTAGCTGCATATTCAACCTTTTTATTTTTCTATGATGATACAAATGTGTTTGAATAAAGGTAAATAAAATTATTTATTTACCTTTAACTTGTTGATAATGAATCCTAGAATCAGCCTTTAGCCTGTGTTTATGTAGGAATTGCTTAGAAAAAGAGTAGCTTTCATTTGGCAGCAGTTCAGATAAATTCTTCCCATAAACCAGGCAATATCCTTGGTGCTTAACAATGCTATGCTGTGGAAGGGAAGTGCATGACTGTTATCTCTTAGTTGCTGAAAAATGAGTTAATTCTGCTGTAATTCTGTGGTCCCTCTAATAACATTTTCCTTGAAATTTTTATGTACTATGCTGGAACTGAGGAATCACTGAGTGTTTTTATAAGCTGTTTACTTCCAACTCCAAAGAGGTGCTTTATCCTACAAAAATGCACTCCAGTAGCTAGATGATGAGCTCATCATCATGAGGTGATCACAAGTTCCCGTTTTACATATGACAAGAACATTTTCTGAACTCTCATAATGATCACAATCACCTTTAATTTTAGGATCTCAAAGCACTTGAAAACAAATAGGTTCAAAAAGACTCTGATTTGGGAGGTTGAGATTTGCACAGCATCCAACAAAGAGTAATTCCAAAGTACAGAATGCCTTATTATCTTGTAAACTAAACATGTTAGCAACTAGATAAATTTGCTCAGGAATTAAAAAGTTGTGATAAAATCTCCTTTACCTACGATGAAATTTATTCCAATTTAAATGAAAGCACTTGCAGGAACACCATTCCTAAAAGGGGTTTAGTTGCCTGACCCCAATATCAGGTATATGAGTAGCAAGTTTTTGTCCTATTGATGTATCCAGGAATTTGTGTTTTGGAGTGGCATGGAGTTCTTTTGAGGCTGACCCCTGTTCTAACCACTAACATCATACTTCCTCTCTGTGAGACATTCGGGTTTTTGCTGTCCTAGCATTTGGCTTAGTGGCTCATTGCTAAGAATAGCATTATGTCACTCTCGTGCCAGGGAAGGATAGCCACCAACAGTACTTGGTGCCTTACTGAAAGTCACCTGTAACCTAAGCTTGTTCATTTGGCATTATTGAATTTATACTTACAGTCTTAGTATTGACTATTGAGAGAAAATAAAAAGACATACCATATCTTCTTCAAAGGTGGAAGCTCAGAATAGGTAATAACTGATTCACATACCATTACAAAGCAATAATCCTTATAGCAGTAAGAGGGGGAAAGAACTTTGGAATCAAAATCAGAGGAGAGCTGGAATTTCAGTTTTGGGGCTTTTTACCTGTGTGACCTTGGATAACTTCCTCTCTGTGTTTTAGTTTGTTCATATATAAAAATGAGAGATTTGTACTAAACAACTTCAGAGATACAGTGTCCAGATCTAAAGGCTTGATCCTATATAACTAAAAATTTGAATCTTCTTAATCAATATTCATTAAATTCCTCTTGTCATGTCACTTTTTATAAAAAAGTGAAACAGTCCCTATTCTCAAAGAATTTGCATTCTGTTGTGAGAGGTAACATGTAGATAGATATAAATATAGACACATGAAAATATATACAGAATAAATGTAATATAAACTGGATAGATAGGAAGATAGGGCATTAGTAATTCGGGTCAAAGAGGAAGGGATCAAGAAAATCTTTATGTAGAAGGCAGTATTTTGTTTGTTCCTAAAATAATTAATGGAGTCTGCTATATGGACATATTAGCAACTTCATGCAACAGGCAGTTGGTATAGTGGATAGAGCACCAGGCCTGGGGTCTGGAAAAATCTGAATTAAAATACAGCCTCAGATACTAGCTGTGTGATCCTGGGCAAGTTACTTTAACCTCTGTTTGCCTCAATTTCCTCATCTATAAAATGGGGATAATAATAGTATTTACCTCCTGAAATTGTCATAAGAATCAAATCAGATAATAAGTGTAAAGCACTTGGCACATTGCCTGGCACAGAGTAAGTGCTATATAAATATTAGCTATCACTACTACTATTATTATTATTAAATGTAATAATTGTACAGAGTAAGGGCTATATAAATGTTAGCTATCGCTATTATTGTTGTTATTAAATTTAATAATAATTGTGAAGCACTCAGTACAGTGCCTGGCATATACTAAATATTATATAAATGTTAGCTAGTATCATTCTTTTGATAGTTATCCATATTCAATCATTTCACATCTTCTACATTCTGTCTTTATAATAAACATCTCTACCGTTCATCCCTTTCTCTTTCTTTACTTACATAGTCCATCATTACTTTTCACTTATACTATTTCAGTGGCTTTCCAATTCATTTTCCTTCCCTCATTCTTTCCTCTAACAAAATTGTCCTCCAAACAACTGCCAAAATTGCTACATAAGCACAGGTCTGACCAGTTCACTGCCTTATTCAGACCCCTTTAATGGTTTATCTTCTAGGATGAAATAAAAATTCCCCAATGTGGTATTTAAAGTTATCCACAATCTGGCTGCAGCCTACCTTCCTAAACTTACTTCACATGATTCTTCTTTACAACCTTCATGATCTGACCAAACTGGCATCCTCAGTGTTCTTTAAAACCAGTGTTCTCTCTCCCACCTCCTGCTTTCTTAAAGGCTGTCCCACTCCCCAGACTTGCAATGTACTCCCTCCTCACCTCTCCCTCTGGCTTCTTTCAAGACTCAGCTCATTCATCACCTTCTCCAAGAACTCTCTTTTGCTCTTCCCTGTTTAGTTCTTTTTCTTTCCTCAGATTATCTGGCAGAGGGAAGACTTCTTGGAGGCAAGAAGTGGACCCTGCATTTGTCTTTGGGTCACAAATGTCTAGAATAGTGATAAGTGGTAGAGTATGGAACAAAGACAACTTCTTCTCAAGGCACTTTGGATCCATGCCATGTTGATTGCTTGGTTATTAAGCTTCATTCTTAAAAACAACCAAAATTATATTACTGTGTTGGAGACAAGGTATTTTATATCCCATTGTGGTTGATTAGACCAGTGGAACCTTAGAAGGCTCTAACCACAGATGACACAAATAATCCCTATGAACATTTGGAGTGGAGATGTCTCTACTCTTGCACCTCTTATGTTTCTTTCAAGTAATTCTGCTGTGCTCACTAAGTGCCTTCTTTGATGTGGCCATGCCGTACTGGGCATTCTTATGCCAATGTCTCCTGTGTCAAAGTTCTTCAGATAGAGTGCCCTTGTATTGCATCTTCTGACATTTGGGCGAGTGCTTACCTTATATGAGTTCTTCATAAAATAGTCTTTTAGGCAAAAATATATCTGGCATTCAGACAACAATCATCAGCCCATCATAGTTACTCTCTCTACGTCAAGTTTGAATGCTTGGCAGTTTAGCTCAAGAAAGGACCTGGGTGTCTGGTACCTTATCTTGCCCAGGTGTGCTGTGCCATATGAGCATTGATTAAAGAAACTGGGAATGTTTGCTCTGGAGAAGTGAAGATTCAGGAATAGCTGTGGTTGTCTTCAAGCCCTTGAATAGCTATTTTATAAAAGAAGGGTCAAGGCATATTCTGTTTGTCTCTCAAGAGAACCAAGGAGGCCAATTTAGGCTTGATATCTTCTATCTTAAAATTATCCATAAATGAATCAGTTACCCCTGGAGGTAGCAAATGCTCTCTCTCAGGAGATATTCAGTCAAAGATTGGGTGATTACATGTTAGAGGTGTGATGGAAATTATTCTTCAGGTATGGTTTTAAACTAGATAGATGTAGAGAAGCCTTCTGGTTCCAGAATTTTGGAGAATTGGCTTGTATCCTTATCCTTGGCTGAGAACTAGCATTGAAATATCCAATATGGCCTTGCTAGTTAGTTGAGGATTTGTAATAAAGCAATTTGCTTAGTGAATCTAATAAAGAGTGTACCCTGCCAAATCATGTATTTTCATCATGAGTATCATTTTGGGGGCAGAACAGAAAGTTAAGAAATGCTACATACATTTATCTTATGTATGCTTATAAAATGAGATGTGAAGGGGTGGGATTACAGCTCGAAATTCTATGATTTGTGCTATGACCCTATCTAGAAGAAGCCAACAGATGTAGAAGCCAAAGTTTAAGAAGTGCCCAAGATTACACAGTGTTTACTGGCAGTGCTGGAGCTTAATGCAAAGACTTCAACTTCTGTTTATATGCTCTTGCTGCTGATTTGCCTGGGAATGTTCAATTTGGAATCAGAGTTCAAATCAAACTGTGTGACTCTGGGTATATAACTTACCTTTTCTTTCTGGGTCTTAGTTTTCTCATCTCTGAAATGATGGGGTTGGTTACAATTCCCTCTAAGATTCCATCCAGCCCTATAGTCTGTACTATTAACAGTAATGATAACAGCTTTAAGATTTACAAGACACTTTAGATATATTTTCTCATTTGATTTTGAGAACAACTCCGAGAGGTAAGTTCTGCTATTATCCCTATTTTATAGATAAGGCCACAGAGTTAAATAACTTAGCTAGTGTCAGAGAACTAATAAATGTCTAGAAGCAGAAGTTCAACCAAGTTCAAACCTCTATCCACCTCCCCGTTTAGCTGCCTCTCGCCATTTGTACTGTTATCCAGCTGCTTCTTCACTAGAGCCTAGCTCATAGATTTAGAGCTAAAAAGGATATTGGAGGGCCTTTGGTCTAGGTCCCTCACTTTACAGATGAGGTAACTAACCCTAGATAGGGTCAATGACTAGCCAAAAAATCATATAGATAGGATTTGAATCTAAGGCCTCTTGATTGTAAATCCATCATTTTGTACCACTTGTTCACAGAGAGCTTCCTGAACCAATTCTTATTGGTTCTGCTCTGGACATGATATACCTAACGCCTTAATTTTTGAGTACCTATCTAAAAATTGGAAGCTGGTGTCATCTATTTGGCTGTCTCCTATGACTACCACATAGTATTTTGATAAGTCACTGGCAATCTTGGAAGAAAGTCACTGAAGGAATGGAATGTAGTAGTATTTATAGCTGGTTGACTAAGCCTTCAAAACTGAAATAACAAACAAACAAACAAACATTTTTAAAAGTCTATGACTGGGTAAGTTAAAAAGTTTAGTTGATAATAATGACTGACATGTTTCAAAGGCTGAATTTGAACCCTGGTTTTTCTTGACTGTAGGTTTATTACTCTTTTCATTATCCCATACTGTCTTTCTCTCCTTATAGCGTAGTAGGGAATTAAGGCATAAGGCAATCAAAAGAAAAAGTAGGGAAAGTGTTCTACATGTATGACTTGAGTTGAGAAACCTGAGAAACCCCTAAGTTGAAATAGCTCCAGGTTATACATTGTGGTTTTTCTCCCCATCTCTGCCTCCCACTCTACATGAGGTAATGTTTTTATAATAATTCACAAATAAATATTTAATAGAGCCCTGAAAATTAGGAAATTAGAAAAAATGATTAGAAAATCATAGAACCTGAAAGAACCAAACTAAATTCTTAAGAATTTAGTCTTAAAGTTATAAAAATTTTTAAATAAATCAGAAATGCAATCCATTTTTTACTTGTCATTTTTAAAGTCTCTAAACTTTTTTTAATTCTATGGACCTACAAGTAAAAAAATTTAGGGGAACATATTTCCATGAAATTTTTATCTACTTATCTGTGAATTATATACATGTACTACCATCCCAATAATATATATATTATAACCATACAAAAAATAAAAAAAAAATGAAATAGCACTTCATATGTTACTAAAAGTGTTTAAGTATCCTGTTCTCATTACAGTGTAATTAATGATTATTTATTATCGAGGATGAAATATTTTGGAGCCAAGATAGCAGAGTAAAGGTAGGGACTCATCAAGCCCTGCCCCAAACTCTTCCAGATTTCTTTAAATAATGACTCTAAACACATTTTAGAGCATCAGAACACACAAAATGATGGAGTGGAACATTTTCCAGCCAAAGTCACCAAGAAAGGTCTTTGGCACGAGGATGGGAGTCCAGCATGCAGTCCTGGTACAAATCCTGCTGGTGCAGCCCCAGCCCTAGCCCCAGCTCTGGCTCAGACACCTAGAAAGCAGGAATGGGCCTTAGGCCTCTGAATCAGCAGCTGTAATAGCAGCAGCTTCTGAAGTCACTTTACTAACACTGAGGAAGGACTCTGGTCTTTTAGCACGATGGAGCTTATAGCCACTGTAGAGCAGAAACATTCCTCACAGTTCCAGGGCAGAAAAGAGTGCTGGTGGCAAGATTCCTAGAAGGATCTCTGAAAACAATTGCACATAACCCTGGCGCCTGGCACAATGCACACTTTACCCTGTAAACTTAGCCCTACTTTAACAAAGACTTAAAATCCAATAAATAAACTGGGGAAACTAAGCAAACAACACAAAAAGATTCTGACCATAGAAAGTTATTATGGTGATAAGGAAGGTCAAAGCACACACTTAGAAGAGCACAAAGTCAAAGCTCCTATATCCAAAGCCTTGATAGAAAAATAAGAATTGTCCCAGGCCATGAAAGAATTCAAAAGGGATTTTGAAAATCAAGTAAAAGAGATAGAAGAAAAATTAGGAAGAAAATTGAGAGTAGTGCAAAAAAGCTAATGAAGAAAAGAATGCCTTAAAGAGCAAAATTGGCCAAATGGGAAAAGATTACTAAAGCTCACTGAGGCAAATAATTCCTTGAAAATTAGAATTGTGTCAATGAAAGCTAATGACTTTATAGAAACCAAGAAACAATTTAAAAAATAATGGAAAAATAGAAAGCAATGTAAAATATCAAATGATCGGGAAAATAGATCCAGGAGAAATAATTTAAAAATCATTGGTCTATCTGAAAACCATGATCAAAAACATCCTAGACATCATCTTTCAAGAAATTATCAAGGAATATTGTTCTGATATTCTAGATCCAGAGGACAAAATAGAAATTGAAAGAATCATCTGATCCTGAAAGAGATCCAAAAATGAAAACTCCCAGAAATATTATTACCAAATTCCAGAACTCTCAGGTCAATGAGAAAACATTGCAAGCATCCAGAAAGAAATGATTCAAGGATAGTGGAATCACAGTCAAGGTAACACAAGATTTAGAAGCTTCTATATTAAAGGATTGAAGGGTTTGAAATATGATATTCCTGAGAGCATTGGAGATAGGAAGAGTTACTTACCCAGCAAAACTGAGTATAATTCTTCAGGGGAAAAGGTGGGCATACAACAAAAATAAAGATCTTTTAAACATTTGTGATAAAAAGACCAGACCTGAGTGGAAAATGTAATTTTTCACAACTCAAGAGAAACATAAATAGGTAATCAGGAGAGAGATATTGTAAAGGACTTAAATAAAGTTTATCTGTTTACATTCCTACATGGGAGGATGATACTTATAACTTGTGGGATAATTGACTGTGAGTGACTTTGCTATTCTATTCTCCGCAATACAATAATCCAAAACTACTCTGAAGAGCTTATGAGGAAAACCCAGAGAAAGAAGTGATTGTGGTGAATACAGATTGAACCATCCCTTTTTTTTTCTTTTTGGAGGGGGGGAAGGAGGAATCTGTTTTCTTTCATAACATGACTTATGGAATTGTTTGCATAACTTCACGTGTGCCTTCTTAATGATGGGTGGGGGTGGGGAGGAAGGGAGGGAATCCGGAATTCAAAGTTTTAAAAACAAATGTAAAAAATTGTTTTATATGTAATTGGAAAATAAAAATATTAAATATTTTTAAAAGAATGAAATATTTTGAGTGCTATGATTGAACATGTTTCATTATTTTTGAAAATCTTGGTTTATTATTTTGTATTACTGTGCTTTGTAGTGCCGGTTATAAGTTTTGTTTACTTCAATTCTTAGTTTTGATGGATGCCATATTAGAAAAAGATGCCTCACGAAGATATATAAATACCAACAAAAGAAGTATTGCCTTGGTTATTCTTATTAAAGCATGATATTCATTTTATGCAAAAGTTTCGTTGAGATTCAGCTATTAAATTTGCATCTTTCCTGATGTTATTGCAAGCCAATTGGAAGGTGTTATATTTTTATATTTTTTAATAAGCGAGTTCAAAACTCACTGATCCACTTTTTCTGGAAGATATTAAACAGGTTAGAATATTTTGTTTCTGGTGTTTTAAGTAAATGGAATAGAGTTTTTATTTGTGGAACATTATTTTTAGTCACTTGGACTGGTAGAGTAGTATCCAAAAGGGGAGGTGGTCAACAGTAGCAAATGCTGCAGGTAGGTCAAGAAGATTGAGGTTTGAGAAAAGGCTATTACATTTGGCAAATAAGAAACCACTGGTAACTAGGAAGAGAGCATTTTCAATTGAATAAGGAGTAATGGATAATGAGGAAATTGAGAGCATGGAATTTTTTTTTAATTTTATCAATACATTTTATTTGCAAAACATATGTATGGGTAATTCTTCAACATTAACCTTTACAAAGCTTTCTGTTACAAATTTTCCCCCCTACTCCCCACCCCTCCCTTAGATGGCAGGATATCCACTACATGTTAATTATGTTAGAATACTTAAGAAATCGAATATATGTATACTTATTTCCACACATCATTTTTGTGCAGGAGAAATCGTATCTACAAGAAAGAATAATCAGATAAAGGAAATACAATGCAAGCAAACATCAATAGAGAGCTTGAAAATGTTATGTTGTGGTCCACATTTCACTTCCCTCTCTCTGGGTGTATATGGCTTTCTTCTCTGAACAATTGGAAGTGGTTTGAAGCATTTCATTGTTGAAGAGAGCCATGTCCATCAGAATTGATCCTGATATAGTATTGTTGTTGCCGTGAATAATGATCTCCTGGTTCTGCTCACTTCACTCAGCATCAGTTCAGAGAGCATGGAATTCTCAAAGCATAGTGCCATTTTTAAAGAAGTTGGAAAGAGTTTAGTGGCTTTGGAAGGAAGGCTAATAAAATGAGAGCTGCACTTCCAGTTAACATCTATCCATGTCTGAGAATTTAGCATGGGCTTCTGTTACAGTTGCCTAAGTCAGATTAGGTTGTGATTGGCTTGAAGAATGGACATCATTGAGGACCAAAGGTGGGAAGTTTTGAGGTATAGAATAGATTAAGAGAGTGCTAAATTGGCTGTTGTAGATAAGAGTAGACATGATTCATCTTTCTATCCTTCAGTTGGTTGATCATATATCTCTTAGAATCATGGTACAGCCCTCACTTTGCTATAAGCCAGAGGTTCTTAATTTTTTGGGTGCTGTAGGATCCCTTGACATTCTGCTAAAGCCTATATATAGACCTCTTCTTAGAATATTTCTTGGCCACATTCAAAACTGAAGGAAATGCTAAATTTTGGTTTGGCATTAGTGAAAATAAAGATGTAATTTCTTTTCTTCATCCAGTGGACCCTCAGAACCATGGATCTTTCTGGAAGATATTGATATTCTTTCTTCCCTAACAACATTGTGATTTGAAAGTGTATGGAGGCTTATCCAACTTCTTGATGATATAACAGTACTCTTTTAAAGTCTGTATATAATCCTGATTTTAGGTTTTATTCTTATCCATATGTTGGACGTGTTTTGACAATTTTATTGGTAGGTTTTGAAATTTAGAGAAAGAAGAATTGTCTCTGATTCTGCAAGATTTCTGGCTTGGGCAAGGTGACCGCAAAGATCCCTTCCAGCACTAAATTCTGTGAATAATTGGGCTATGACCCATCTGCTTCTTAACTAGATGAGAGGACTTCCTGAGTCTGCTGTTATTGGTTCTACTCTTAATTACTACATGATTGACCTAGCTCATTAAACTGTTATCTGTGACCACAGGCAAGTAATAGGACTATTATATTTAGACCTGGAAGGAACCTTAGATACCAGCCTCCTAATTTTACAGATGAAAAAAATGAGGCCTCATAAAGATATATATTAACAAAAGTTAATGATTTGCCTAAGTGCTCATAGGGAATAAGTAGCAGAGAAGGATTTCCAGTTCAGATGTTCCAATTTCAAATCTATCATTCTTCCTGACAACTGACATAAAATAGAGATTATAATAATTGGACTACTCACCAATGTATGGCACTGTTGTAGGGAAAGTACTTTGTTAACCAAAAGGCATTATAGAAATGGGCACTGATTTTTTAGTAACCAATCAGCAAGTATTTATTAAGACACCTACAATGTGCTAAGTACTGTGCTAGGAGTGAGGGATTTAATTACAAAAATGATTCAGCCTCTTCCCTCAAGGACCTTGCATTCTATTGAGGAATATAATACAGCATGTTCACAGATAAGTAAATATAGGATGTAAACAAAAAAAAATACTTTAGGTTGGGAGAAGAGCAATCTATTTCTATATTTCTATTATACCTGAATGCTTTGTTTTGATTTTGGTAACTCTATTCTAGAGTATTACAAAACCTAAACTTTTTTTCCTATTAAAAATTGAAATTATAATAGCTAACATTTATATAACACTATATGCCAGCCCTGTTCTAAGCATTTTATAAATACCTCATTTTATCCTCACAATGAACCTGATACCTAGGTGCTGTGATCATCCCCATTTTACAAATGAGGAAACTGAGGTACTTGCCTCAGCAAATAAGAGTATGAAGTTGGCTATGAATTCAGGCCTTCCTGATGAGCTCAGGATCCACTGCACCACCTAGCTGCCCCTGAAAAAGAAATGTCAAATACACAGAGGAAAAAAATATATATAAGGGCCATATTTAAAAAACAAAACAAAACCACTTTGGTTTTTTTTTTCTTTGAGATAAAAAATGTTTTACTTGCCGTTTTAAAAATTGAATAGAGAACGTAGCCCTTAATTCACTAAGTAAAACACTTAAGAGATGTACTTCATTGGCAAGCTGTGTGGTTTGGTGGTAAGACCACTGGACCTGGTAAGACCACTGGACCTTAGCAAGTCACAGCCTCTCAGCCTGTCTTTTCACCCATAAAATGAGGAGGATTCTACCTCTGATATTTACCTCAGAGGTTGTTGTCAATATCAAATAAGATGATACATGAGAAGCATACATATCAATGAACAGACATGGAGTAAGTATAAGAGGGAGGGAGAGGCAAAGTCTGGTGTAGTAGGTTTTGAGGTTAGTGTTAGCCAAAGGTCACACCCTGCTGTTTTCTTAGGCTAAGGCTTCACAGGCCCTTTGAAAACTGATTACCTGATTAACCACTGTTCACCTCTTCCACTGCTCTGATACTAATCTCAGAGAGGTTCTGTTCATTGGATTAAGCAGAAGGGTGTCCATTACTCTGTAGCAATCAAATTGAAGTCTAGATTTAGCCCTAAGGCTTTGTATCCCCTAACCCTGACCAAAAGGAACTCATTCTCCTTTCCCCCATTGTCATATTCTCTCTCCTTCTTTCTCTCTTTCTCTCTCTATGCTCTCTCTCTCTCTCTGTCTCTCTCTGTCTCTCTGTCTTTATGTCTTCTCTCTGTGTCTCTGTCTCTCTCTCTATATATATATATATGCCTCCTCTCTCTCTCTGTCTCTGCCTCTCTCTCTCTCTCTCTCTCTCTCTCTCTCTCTCTCTCTCTCTCTCTCTGTCTCTCTCTGTATTTCTGTCTCTCTGTCTCTCTCTGTCTCTCTGTGTATATGTCTTCTCTCTGTGTCTCTGTCTCTCTCTCTATATATATGCCTCCTCTCTCTGTCTCTGCCTCTCTCTCTCTCTCTCTGTATCTCTCTCTCTGTATTTCTGTGTATATGTCTTCTCTCTGTGTGTCTCTCTCTCTATATATGCCTTCTCTGTGTGTGTGTGTGTGTGTGTATTTCTGTCTCTCTGTCTCTCTCTGTTTCTCTGTGTATATGTCTTCTCTCTGTGTCTCTGTCTCTATATATATATGCTTCCTCTCTCTCTCTGTCTCTGCCTCTCTCTCTCTCTCTCTCTCTCTCTCTCTCT
>JAJPUD010001160.1:63901-86248 GCA_023553655.1 Myrmecobius fasciatus | reverse complement strand
AAGGAAGAAAGGAAGGAAGAAAGAGAAAAAAGAGAAAGAAAGAATTTAAGTTCTTTAAGGACAGGGACTATTACATTTTTTTTTCTCTTTGAATCCTTAGTGAATATCATAGTGTCTACACATAGCAGGCACTTCATGCCTACTGATTGATTACAAAGCATTGGGAATATAAAGAAAAAACATTGAAAAAATCACCCCTACCATTCAGGAGCCAATATGCTCTTTTATAAAAGTTTTTGTCTCACATTGTCCCAAACCACTGAACTTCGGGAGACTGCTCCTACCAGTGCCAATCAATACTCCCATCCTTTTCAGCTTCTTAAATTGGTTTGTCCTTTGGGCCAGTATTTTGGTAATGAGTCTCTCAGCCCTAAATGAGGCTTATTCTTTGGCAGCAGACATGTACATTCTGTTACTGGGACATTGTTGAAGCCTTCCCAGTTTGGTGTTACCTGTGATATTTATGCTCCAAGAGCTCAGGATCTCCTCCAACCAGTTCAAAGCATCCAAGAAGGACTGTAGTGGAGAAACATTAAAAAAATATTGAGGTAAATATAATGTTCATTTAATGAAGAGCCTCAGTTATCTTTCCCAAGAGACATTGTAGGATTATCTCATTAAGAGCTAGAAGTAGCATGAGAGATCAGCATCTAGAGACATCTAGTTAGTGATCATCTTTTTTGTGTTGATAGATCCAATTGCTATCTAATGAAACTTATGTACCCTCTCTAAAAATAATGCATAAAACAAAATACTAAGGATTACAAAGGAAACCAATCATATTGAAATAATTATTTGAAAAACAGAATTTTTAAGTTCACAGATCCCAAGGGTAAGCATCCCTAATCTAGTCCAATCTTTTTATTTATAGAAGAGGAAGCTCATAGAGGTTGTATCTTCCAACAGTCAACCAAAAAGCATTTATTAAGCACTTGCTGGCATTATGAAAGTCTCTAGAGACACAGTGACAAAAGTGAAATAGTTCCTTCCCTGAAAGAGCTTATTTTATGGGAGAGGTTACAGTATGCGTAGGTATATACAAATTAAGAGCAAATAGAATCTCATACCAATACCAAGAGAATACAAGTTTGTGAGGGCAAGAATTATGCTGTCATCTATACCTAGAATGTTTTTCTTTCTCATTTTCACTGGCTTCCCAATTAAAATGTCATTTTCTACAGGAAGCCTTCTTAAAAATCCTAGTGCTTTCCTTTTTAAAAAAACAATTTTCTAAATTTTTACATCCAAGAGTTCAGATAAAGGCCTTATTTCTAAAATATATAGTGAATTGACTCATTTGTAAGAATACAAGCCATTTTCCCAACAACAATACAATATGACGATCAATTCTGATGGACATGGCTCTCTTCAACAATGAAATGTTTCAAACCAGTTCCAATTGTTCAGTGATGAAGAAAGCCATATACACTCAGAGAGAGGGATGTGGACCACAACATAACATTCTCATACTCTTGATTGATGTTTGCTTACATTGTGTTTCCTTTATCTGATATTTCTTTCTTGTATATACAATTTTTCTTGCACAACAATGATAAGTGTGGAAATATGTATACATATATTCAATTTGTCAAGTATTTTATCATAATTAACATGTAGTGGATATCCTGCCATCTAGGGGAGGGGTAAGGAGTAGGGGGGAAAAATTTGTAACAGAAAGCTTTGTAAGGGTTAATGTTGAAGAATTACCCATACATATGTTTTGCAAATAAAAAAAAAATAAAAGGGAAAAAAAAGAATACAAGCCATTTTTCCAATTGATAAATGGTCAAAGGATATGAACAGATAATTTTCAGATGAATAAAACCATTTCTAATCATATGAAAAAATGCTCTAAATCACTTTTGATCAGAGAAATGCAAATTAAGACAATCAGAGGTACCACTACATTCCTGTCAGATTGGCTAAGATGACAGAAAAAGATAATGACCAATGTTGGAGGGGATGTGGGAAAACTGGGACACTGATGCATTGTTGGTGGAACTGTGAAATGACCTAATCATTCTGGATGCCCAAAAGGGCTATCAAACTGGGCATGCCCTTTAATCCAGCAGTGTCTCTACCGGTCTATATCCCAAAGAGATCATAACAAAAGTGAAAAGGATGCACATGTGCAAGAATATTTGTGGCAGCCCTTTTTGTAGTGGCAAGAAACTGTGTACTGAGTGAATGCCCATCATTTGGGGAATGGCTGAATAAGGTACGTTATAGGAATGTAATGGGATATTGTTGTTCTATAAGAAACGACTAGCAGGATGGTTTCAGAGAGGCCTGGAGAGACTTACATGAACTGATGCTGAGTGAAATGAGCAGAACCAGGAGATCATTGTACACAGCAACAAGATTATATGATAATCAACTGTGATGGACTTGGCTTTTTCAGGCCAATTCCAGTAGACTTGTGATGGAGAGAGCCATCTGCATCCAGAAAGAGGACAATGGGGAGTGAATATGGATCACAACATAGTATTTTCACCTTTTTATTGCTGTTTACTTGCTTTTTTTCCCTTTTTCTCATCTTTTTCCTTTTTGATATTATTTTTCATGCACAGCATGATAAATGTAGAAATATGTACAGCAGAATTGCATATGTTTAACATATATTGGATTGCTAGGGAAGAGAGTGGGGAGAAGGGAGGGAGAAAAATTTGGAACACAAGGTTTTGTGTTTGAAATTTGTCTTTGCATATATTTTGAAAATAAAATGCTATTGGTAAAAAACAAATAAAGAATAAATAATTTTATATTCATCTTGTATATAATTTGTTTGTGAGCTCCTCAAGGGAAAGGTCTGTCTTTTGCTTCTTATCATATTCCCAGTGCTTAGCACAATGACTGACACATAGTAGACAATAAATGATTTTTGACTGACTGATTTATATATCTGACAAATGTTTGTTGAAATGACTTGAATTATATAGTCACATGGGTATGGCAGTGGAACCTTCTGAATCTAAGTACAGTATTCTTTCCACTGTTTCCTCTGGGACTTTGAATCCAAAATTAATAAATTTCCCTTAATTTTGCATCCCTTGTCTTATATGCTCCTCCAATCTTCAAGTTCTCACTGAGACTTGAACTTTCCCATTCAATGACTCTGCATGCCTTGACTGTCCTTCCCACCACTGGTTGCACGTTCCCTCAGAGCTCCTGACTCACTGTTCTTGAGTGATTATAATCCTCATCCCCCATGGCCATTTCCAGATTCTTCCTCTTTAGCAGTGACTCAGCAACTTCTCCTTTGAAGTTCGCTTTTATCTTGATTTATCACCCAATACAGATCCACCTAGATCTTGGGTTCACTCTCTCCCAAAACTCCCTTGTATTAATTTTCTGAATGTTATGCATACACTCATATGTATATGTTTACGTTGTCAATCTCATTTGAAGGTCAGCTTGTTGAGGATTGAGAGTATTTTACTTCTCTTTATATCCTAGCCTAGTTCTTGGCATATAAAATATTTCCCTTTCTTTTGTTTCCATCTGTGATAAATAAAATTTTATACAATGTGTTTGTTCATGAAATAATGTTAACTGATGAATTAATATACCTTTAAAGATGCAAATATGAACAAGAAACAAACCCCCAAATTAGAGCATGGTGGTTGAATTATTTTATTATTTCTCTTTTCTTTTATATCTCAGTCTCTCTTCTTTATATCACAGTTGGGAAAGGAGGAGGAGATAACCTTTCCCAATTCTGGTTTGAACTCTTCTTTTTTGACCAAAAAACCAAAAACAAACAACAATTAAAAAAAAAACAAAACAAAACAAAAAAACGAACTCTTAAGCAGAAACTGTCTCAACAGTGAGTGTATCCGGTATTCCTTGACTTCTGTTATAAGGAGGGAGTTATGTTTCATTATCTTTTCTCCAGGACCTTCACTGATTTTCCTGAGAGTTTAGCTTCTTTTTTGGTCATTTCTCCATTTACATTTGTAGTCTTTGTGTAAATTATTTTCTTGGTTCTGCTTAGTCTTCTTTGTATCAATTCATGTCGATCTTTCCTTTTCTTAGAATTCTTCATATTTTTTAGTTCTTACTGCACAGTAAGATTCCATTATATTCCTTGCTATTGTTTTTCAGTCATCCCACAGTAAAGGGACACCTACTCTGTTTCCAGTTCTTTGGTATCACAAGGAATGCTCAGTAGATATTTTGGTATATATTTGACCTTTGTTTCTCTGCTTGACCACCATAGAGCATAAAGCCCAGTATATCTGAATATCTGGGTTAAAGGATACAAAAAAATTCCATCACTGTTCTTTCCCAATTCAAAGTTGATATCTAGCCCCTCTAATATTTACAAATTTCATTTTTTGGTCATTTTTGTCAATTTATATGTAGTGAGGTAAAACTCCAAATTTATATTAACTTGCATTTCTCTTACTTTAGTAGTAGTAATATATCACAAAGATTTTTAAATGTTGCTTTTTAACCTATGCTTTCTGGTATACTTTATTTTTAAATAGTATTTTATTTTTCCAAACATGCAAAGATAGCTTTCACAATTCCTCCACAAAACCTTGTGTTCCAAATTTTTCTTTCTCTCTCCCTTCTTTCCCACTCCTCAAGACAGCAAGCAATTCAATACAGGTTAAACATGTATAGTTCTTCTAAACATATTTCCATATTTGTCATGCTGCATAAGAAAAATCAGATCCAAAGAGGAAAAAAAAATATGAAAAAGAAATAAAAAAACAAGGAACAACAATCCCCCCAAAAGGAGGAAATACTAGGTTTTTATCCACATTCAGACTCTATAGTTCTCTCTCTGAATGCTGATGGCACTTTTCTGGTATACTTTAAAATAATTTTTTTATACCTTCCAAATCTATTTGCAACATCAGTCCTAATCTCATGTACTATATCTGTGGGAAACTGTAAGTCCTTTCATAGTACAAATAATCCTCAATTACACTTATGAGCCTAAGGGACTGTGAGTTGTCATAAATGATTTCTCTAGTATGACACATTTGAAATTTATTATATATAACTTTGGTGTGGATATAGTTCTCCTCATGTTCTGCCTCACTGGAAAATAATCAAGAAGTTACCAAACATCTGTCATTATGATAACATTTATCAAGGCTCTTGGGAGATACTACCCATACCATCTCTGACCTATTATTTTTTGTAACAATTTTTGTAAAGTGCTTAGTGCCATCTCTAATACATAATACATGCTACATAAATGATACCTGTTATTTTTATTATTGTTATATTGTTCAGGTTGCTGCCAACTATTAAAATAGCTTCTCTTGCCAAATGTCCATTGTCAAGAAATGTGCTATGTTAGAGGAAGCATGACGTTATACATACTCTGGACTTAGAGTACAAGAGACACATGGGTTCAAATAGTGAGCCCATAGATAATTCACTGAAATTTTCTGAGACTCAGTTTACTCATGTATAAAAAAAAAGGTGAATGTGTCTATAATACTTAATTCCTTGAATTTTTGAAGATCAGATAAGACACCAAATTACATTGTTTTACAATTTACAAAGTAGTCTATGAATATCAGCTATTATTATTACTTTCAATACTATAAATGCATGCTAAAATTTAACTCTTGAGAGAAGAGCCTAATTTTTCCTTTCATTGGGCATTGCTGTGAAGTTTTTTTCTGTTGCTCAAGAATAGCAGAAAATATATTTTTTTCATCATAAATCCATCATGGATGGACCAGCAACTATAATACTGGATCTGGGCACCAATGATATATTCCCTTTTTCTTTTCTTTTAAACTATATGGGGAGGGGAGAAAAGGGGTAGTTTTTATCCTAAAATAGCATAACAGCTCCTATTTAGTTTTGTGTTTAATAAGTCAAATTCAAAATCAGAACTCAAAATGCAATAGGTTGAGCTATAGATTTTGCCTTGTCTATTTAGAATATTTATATTTACAAGGAACCAAAGGTAAATGATGAACATTATTAACTCCCAAGATTTGGGGCTAAAATAGAAAATGGGAATTCTGTTTTGTAGATGCTGTCTTCTTGTCCAAGATGCTTATGGGATATTCAGTGAAGTACATTTGGAATCCTCCTGTTCTCCTCCAGAGGATATTGCTCAGCCCAGCAGACAGTGGGAAGGAAAATCCTGCCTCCTGGAAGGAATGAAGATTTTACAGAGGACCACCAGAGGAAGGTTAGAAGAGACTTTGAAGGGGTAGACTTCTCTCCATAATTATTGGCACTCTTTTTATCTTTAGATTTATTTCTAAGAAGAGACAAAAAAATTAACAAAATTCAATTCAGTAAATATCTGAACTGTCTATTGGCCTAGAGCATTTTGTCAGGCCTTGAGGGAGATACAAAGAGAAATAAGAAAAAATCCCATGCCTTAGTGGAAACTTTGCATATGTGTTAGATTCATTCTTTTTTATAAAAAATCCTTTGTCAACAAAAAGTATTTTACCATAAACTATTTTCAGTATACTTATGTCTATGAAAGTCACCAGATATTTGGAAAAATATCCCATTAAATGTGGAAATATTGTGTAGTTCAGATGTAGAAGTTTGATTCATTTTCAACAAACATAACATCTGCTGTGTACAAGGCATTATTAGGCACCTTCCCATTCCAAAAAAAATTTTAACCGAAATAACTTCTGTTCTCAGAGAGTTTACATTTTATTTGGGGGAAATCACCTAATTATTTTTTTTACGTTAACTTTCTGGTCTTAGTAGTTTCTTGTGAATTTTGAGTAATATGTAAAGGTAAGGAAATCATCCTCACTGAGTTTACACTCTCAATTTTCATTCAGATTGATTGGTTGGATCCTCAGAGAGCAGATGAGTACCATTTTCTATAGGAAGTAGCTTGAGGAAATTCTCAAGAACTTTGAGTTTCTAGTTCTGTGTCTTGCAAGCCCCTGTCCCCTTATTACCCACTATCAAGCAACCAGTAGAATTCTTTTTTTGTTAGCTTTTAGAAAATCTATTTACTAAGAAGGTCTATCAAGGAAAATACTTAGAAAAAACAATGACGTTCCTTTCCCCCAATTCCTGGTCCCAGAAGACCTCTTCTCCCTTCAAAGAGTTCTCCAAGCTCACCCGTAGGTGTAGTTTCCTTCTGGGCTTAGTGGATAGTGGCTGAGTGGTTTTTCTAGCCAGCATTTCTCTCAGTTATGAGGGGTCAAAATACCTGAAGAACTTGGTGCACCATCGTTCCACCTGTAAGTATTTCCTCTGCTCTTGGTCACTTCTGGTAGTCTGGCAGATTCTGCCATTGTGACCTTGGATGGCTCTGAGCATCCCAGAACCAAGGGAAACATGTTCATGAGCACATGGGGCAGCTGTTTTCCCCTGTCCTGTCCCCAAACAGCTCAAAGTAGTTTCTGTATCAGTAGCTGCCAGGAAGGAACAGAAGCAAGAGTATCAGCAGTGTGGCAGGTCATTTATGCAGTTCTAGCTCAACAGTTCATGAGTCACTCTAACTTCTCAATCAGCCAGAAGGCTCCAGGTCACCAGACATAGCCAGCCCCTCAGTCCCAGGCAGGCAGTATCTAAACATGTTCTGTATGATTTATCAAGAAGGGCAAATCTGACTCAAAGGACTGGGTCATCATCAATTAGTCCCCCGCATTACAGTTGAAAATAAACTCAGAATAAAGCTATTGTCTGTTCCCCAGGGTTAATTCGGTAAGCTACGTTATCTTTTTTTATACTCTTTTTGATAAGAATTTGTAAACTCGATGTGTAAATATCTTTTATGAAACATGTACAAATAGATACTCGCTCCTTCCTCAAAGCTAACGCACAGGATTCTTGCCCTTCAGACATTCATAATGCTACCTTATTCCTGACTGCTAAACTAAAGAACCTACTTTTAAATCCATTGTAAAAATGAGTTAAGTTACTAAGCAAACCTATGAAGGTTTGTTCAACTCAGGATATGCTTGAAGGGTTCAGTCCAGGTTTTATGGGTTGATCTGGAAGCCTAACTACCATTTATGACATTGTTTCCATGGGAAGTTTTGTTCCAAGATCTAAACAACGTACTTAGGAACAAACTTTTGGAATATAACCCGTTTATAAGTTTGGGATAGTCTATGTGCTTTTTTTGTTTGTGTTATACTGGTTTGTATGCTTTTTGTATGATCTTATATTCTTCTGTACGATGACATTTCCAAAAAAAAAAGTTTGTATATTCTGCTTCTCATCACATCACCAACCGAATAATATTCAGGTTATTTTTTTTTTTTAAGGTTTTGGAAGAACTGTTTCTTCAAAACAAATTATTAAAGAGTTCTGGAATGCTGAACTTCATAATTGGCTATTAGTGATATCATCCATTGTCAGTAATCCATCCATTGCTCAGGAAGTACAAGAGACTGATTTTTTTTTCATTTTTTGTCCTTCAAAAAAAAAGTTTGTTTCATAGCAACAATAATAAACTTCAACGAGTACACTTCTAGGAACTTTTTTTACTTTCCTCAATTCAAACCGAAATGATTAATTATATCATTCCAATATCTAATGCAGTAAATAACTTTTTCTGCCAGTTGGATGTCTTTGGGGAAGTCATGGAGTTTTTTACATCTGGGTCCTTAGATTTCATATGGTCTAAGTTTACAAAGACAAAAAAGTTATTGCTTTCTGACAGTTGTTTAGTGGCTGCATTAAAAATGACTTGATCCTTTCTGGCTGATTGGGAGTTGGAATGCATCCACATAGATCCCATTTAAAGTTTTGCTCAGGGACCATTCTACTGTCATAAACTCAAAGCTGAGATTGATATCATTGCTGACAGTTTCAAGGAGGCAAGGAAACTGACACAGTCTGGGGTGTTTTTTCCCTACCTATTCATAGAACCTGGTAAAAAAATAAAGGGAGAATTAGAGAGTATTGGAAGGTTTTGAGGGAGGAAGATGAAGAACACTGAATTTAAAGAAATACCAATGAAGAATTTTCACAATAACAGATAAGTTAGATTCATTAAGAAAAGGTTAATTAGTACTGTGACTGTTTCAGTTGTTGTTCAGTCATTTTCATGAAGAGTCCGACTCTTCATGACCCCATTTGAGCTTTTCTTGGCAGAGATACTGAAGTCATTTGCCATTTCCTTCTCCAGCTCATTTTACAGATAAGGAACTGAAATAAACAGTGTTAATTGACTTGCCCAAAGTCACACGGCTATCTGAGGCCAGATTTGAACTCAGGAAAAATGAATCTTCCTGCCTCCAGACATGGTACTTTATCCACTGTGCCACCTAGCTGTCCTAAGGAGGCACTTACCAAGTATTTCTTGAACTAGATGGAAATATCTTTTAGAGACCTCATTAAAATTCATCAATAGTTTTCCTTATCCTGTTCTTCCAAATAGATAAACATAGGAACTTTGGATAAAAGGATTAATAAAATCAGAAAAAGTGAGGTCACATTATTCTATATTTCTTAGTTTACTGGTGTGAATTTTTATTTTGACTTGACAAGTAGTTATCCTTCTATTTCAATATATCAACCAAGACAGTACTTGAAAAAATTAAATTTCTTTAAATCATTTCCCTATCATAGTAGGTGCTTAAAAATTACTTTTTGATTGGCTTATTTTGAAAAACATAACAACTTCAGTTGTTCTTAAATATATCTTCTCTACAAGTTAAAAGTACAACTATCATTGTATTTCTAACCCTCTAACATAAAATAAATAGATAATGAACTTTTTTCCCCAATGTCTTTTGCATCTTTTTTTTTTTTAATTAATGGGTCAATTCAGTGATTGAGTAAAACAGATAATTATTAATTCAGAGTATCTTCTTTTAACTATACTAAATCATAGTATTTCATTTTAGAAAGTGAATGAATAATAGTTTTTATGTTATTTCAGCCTTTTAAAAGAAACCCTTCCAGGTTCTGCAGTAAAATAGATTTCATTAAATTCATAAACTGATCTTCCATTGAATGCCAAGGACAATAGAGAGAAGTTTACCATTTCGAGGAATTGAAATTGAAGTATCAAACAAAGCCTTTTGGCTTCTAAGAGTTTGAGGTAGTTTATTCTAAATAAGGTCTATAAAATCTCGGGCTGCTAGGATTGCTGTAAGGCAATCTTAGTTAGGTACAGTCTTCCAAAGGCTCAGTGGAGGAGGCTCTTATGTCTCTAATTCAAAAAATATCTATTAGGTGCTTACCAAATTAGTGTGCCAGGCTCTAAATCAGGCACAGTACTACCCTTTTCATTAATGATATCTGTGTTATTTTTTTCAAAAGACTCTTGAGCATTGTTTAAAAGGAGGGATTGGAGTGTGATATGGTAATAAAAAAGTGAGATGCCCCTGATGAAAGGATGGTCAGTATGTAGTCTCTGCAACAAGACTGATGACTTTTTTGAATAAAGTTGATGTTACTATTCTTCTCAAAGTACCACATTGACTTCTGAAAGAGAGGCTGGTGATTTCAGAATAGGATATAGGATTAGGAATAATATTACAACTTAGAATTTTCAAGATGAAAATCATCCCTAGAAATAATCTTTTAAAATCCCCCTTATTTAATAGACAATGAAAATAAGATTTAACACAGACTAAGTGATTTACTCAAAGTTACATTTCTCCTTAGTGATAGAGCTCACACTAGACTGTAGATCTCTAGACTCCCAGCAAACATATTTTATTGGATAGAGAAAAAGGAATTATTCTGGGTCATCATAAAACAGGATGTAGTAAGATACGAAGTCAGTTATATAAGAGAATAATTATCAGAGAACTTCAATTCTCATGCATACATTCAAATTCTTATTACATTCTTTAAAGAGAACATGAAGCCTTTTTATAAAAAGAAACTTGATAAAAATGAAAATTTGAGATTAAATGGATCAGTAATGTTGCATATAAACCAGAAAAAATTGAAGTCATAGATAATGCAGTTCAGTAGACATTTATTAAATATTTATGTGCAAATCACTGTGCTGAGTAATAAAGAAAATTAGAATTTAGCTAAGACATGATTTATTCCTTCATGTAATTTATGGTTTAGTCGGGGATAACATAAATACAGAAAACTCTATCCTCTAATATTACTTGATATGTGCATTTAAGAGATACGTATCACAGAATCATAGATCATAGAATCATACATATAGATTTAGAAGGTACATTAGAGTTCATCAGATATAACCTAGGATAGATAAATGATGCATTAGATAAGATCACTGAATCTAGAATCAAGAACTGAGTTCAAATCCATCTCAAAACACTTACTAGCTACATGACCCCAGGAACACCATTTAACCCATATGCCTTAGTTTCCTCAAATGTTAAATGGGGATAATAATAGCACCTGTCTCAGAATATTGTAAGGATCAAATAAGATAATATTTATAAGGTGCTTAATACAGTGCCTGGTACATAGTAAGTGTTCTATAAATGCTTATTCCCTTCCTTCACAGATCTTTTAACTTTACAAATAAGGAAACTGTGATTCAAAGAGATTTGAATAATTTGTTCAAGGTCCCACAGTATCTTAAGTGCTAGAAAAAGGATTTGAATGATATTTTATAGATTCCTGGTCCAGCACTCTATCTATTATGTGAACAAAATGCTGGGCTTGGAATCTGGAAAACATTATTATTGATTATTTCCTATTTGTTCTTATAGAGCTTGCTTTTTATATATTTGTTTGTAGATTGTGTTTTCCTTCCCTCCCCGCTCCCTCTCATTTGACTGTAAGCTCCTTGAAGGTAAAGATTGTCTTTTCCTTCTTTTTTCCTGGCACATGGTTATTGATTGATTTATTGAAAGTGCTCAGTAAATTCTACAAACAAATTTGATTATATTGTGGTAGGAAGGAGGAATAGAGAATCAGGGAAGACTCCTTAGAGTTTTTAAATCTTTTTTCCATTTTCATGGTCCATTAATCTTGTTCTTGATGTTCTGCCATTTTTGAGGATTTGCTAAGAATTTTATTTTCCACAAATCCCATTTCCTTTATTCAAACTTCCTACCATTTTCTGCATATTGTTGATTTTGGACAACGAAGGGAATGAAGAGTTAGAGTTGGGTTTTAAAAGATAGGAAGGAATTTAGCTGATGAGGAAAGAGAACCATCAAAAACAATTAATTAAAAAAGCATTTAATAAGTGCCTATAATGTCCCAGGCAAAAAAATGAGAGACAGTGCAGAGACAGGCACATTGAAGGGATACAAATGATAGTACTGGACTAAGCATTGGGGAAATACATTTAAAAAAGACATTCCTGCCTTTAATCTAATGGGAAGAAGCTAGAAAACAGAGGAAGGGGGAGGACATAAGGAGATATTCCCTCAGGAGACCATGAAGTTGAGACCAAGAAGACCTGCAGATGGCAAGTGGAGTGACCCTCTAAAGGAAAGCTTTGGTTGGAATTTTATACTCTTCCCTCCTATCAGCAGGGACAAAAGGCTAAGGAAATTGAGAAGGTATTTAGTATATTCAAGACTGAGATAAACAGCTTAGTGAGGAAATTTCTGGTGGTCATCTTATCCTGGAAAGAGCATCTTATCCGATGATGTTGAGACCAAGGAGAGCAGCAGATACAAAGTACACATAATAAATTGGAGGAGTCTGGCAGTAATATGGAGGGTGGATTAGAAGAAGACGAGTGGAAATGAGAAGTTTAACTAAGGCCAATGAAGAGAAAGACTAGCATATCATTTATTCATCTAATGAATCCACCAAGCATTTATTGAGCACTTTTCTGGGTTGGCTAAATCATCCAAAGAGGGATAGGCTTGGTCCCAATTCTCCATGATCTAGCTGGAGAAATCAGACATTTGATTGCTTTGGTAGGTCCAAACCTTGGTTAGGAATCAGAGTGCAATGGTGGTGACTTAATTAAAATATTGATGTTAGAATAAAAAATATTTAGAATTATAATGTAAAGGAAACTGGACAATCCGAGAAATACCTCTTACCAACTTTAATTGAATTCCATTCTACTTTGTTCTTCAAAATTGAGTGATTGAGATAGATATACCTGAGTTCCTGTATAGTATTAGACTTGGAATTGCCATCCTGCTGCTTTTGTTATTGTTATTCGGTCATTTTTCAGTTATGTCTGATTCTTTGTGATTCCATTTGGGGTTTTCTTGGCAAAGATACTAGAGTAGTTTACCATTCGCCAACTTATTTTAGCTCCAACTGAGGAAAACAGTTAAGTGACTTACCAGAGTCACACTAGCTAGGGTCTGAGGCCAGATTTTTAACTCATGAAGATCCTGTCTCCAGGCCATTTCTTAGGTTTCAATTTCCTATAAATCCTATGTATCTATAAAATAAAGAAGCTGGCCCAGATGACCTTTAAATCCTTGATAATAAAGTTGTGAGATGATCTCTAGTAAATTATGCCAAAGAGAGAGTGTCAGACCTTCACCTTCCTTCTGACTAATTTGGCTACCAAGGTGTTTAAATTCTGCACAGTTGAGGTGACTCCATGAATTTCTTTGATATTGACAAAGAAACTCTTGTTTCTTTTTCTGCATTTAAAAAAAATAGCCCTTTATATGCTCTCTTTAACAGGAAATATGTGATGAAGAGAACTCTCCCTGGTGCAAGAAAGTATAGTAGTAATTTCCTTCCTTTGATTTTCCCTCTTCAAAAAGACAACCCTCTCAAAGAGGTACCCACTTCCCTTGGGGTTTGAGGTCCACAGTCCCTTTGCTAATTACTGTGGTTACAAACCATGCTTTACAGGACACACTTAAACAGTCTTTCATGGCTTTTAAAATGATCTTTTTGTTCCTAGTCAACTCACTCCTACTTTTGAACAGAGAGAAAATTGCTTATTTAAGAACTTGTTAACTCTTTTAGACTAAATGCATTCACTAATAATAGTAATAATAATCGCTTATACTTACACAGAGATTTGGGATTGTAAAGGATTTTTTCCATACATGCATTATTTCATTTGAATTGTAAAATAGATATTTCAAGAAAGTAAGCATGAATATTATGTGAACAACTTTCTCCTCAAATATATGATGCCTGTAAATAAGTTTGAAAGGATAATATTCAAGTTTCTCTGATGGATTTGAGACTTTTACTGCTAGACATTTTTCTACTAGAATAATTTAGGGGTTTTTTTAAGCCTTTTTAAAGGTAGTGTATGTAAAGAAAAAAATAGTAATTGGTACCTTTCCAAAAAGGAAGAAATTTGAGAGTAAATGGACCTGGACATTAAGTAATTTTGTCCTATTTTCTTTCAGCTCACATTTAAGCATCTCCTCTTTCTACTGTGCTGTACTATATACATCTTTATCCTATAGTGAATGTCATTTTCATTTCCTCATTCCAGAATTTTAAAACCTCTGAAATAGAATAGCAAAGAGAATAAATGGTTTTGTCTTAAAGATAGTTTTATTTTTACAATAGATTTTGATTTAATATAATTTCTTAACTGAACAAAAGCTGATTTGTTGGAAAATATTTTTCAACGGTTGATTTTTATGTGAAGTTTATATGGTATGTTCTCTTAAAGAAATATTAGTAAGTAGTTTATCTACCATGAAATTTAAAGATAAACTAATTGCATTCTTCTTGCCATGAAGTTTCTGGATGAATTCATTCATTCAACAACTAACTTTAATAAGTGCATATAGTATAGAGTTTTGGTTGCTGGGGGTAAAACACACAATTAAGAAAGGATATCTGCTTCCAGGGAGCTTTCCTTTCAGTTTAGTAGGTAGAGAAGAATCAAACACAAATTATAACGCATAATCTTAAAGGATTAAGAACATTAGTACTGAGCAAAGGCTGAGAACTAAAAAGGAAAGTATGTTTTGGATAGAATATTTTAAACAGATCTCCATTTGGCCACAGTATGCACTAACAGCTCTAAACAAAACATGAGGAAATCTCCTTTCTAGATCTGACTCTGCTTCTACTCACAGATGATTTCACTTTTTGGTTCTCAGTGATTTAATCTGTAAAATGGAGGTAGCAATTGTAGACTCAATGATTTCTAAATCTTTTCCAGCTAGAACATTCTAGGATTCTAATTAAAATAAACTTTATCTTACAAGTGAGATTTTTTTTGACAACAATCTATAGTAATAATAGTAATGTTGATGATGGGCAGTATAGTGGGGAAAGAGCTGTTTTTGAAGTCAGGATAATGACACTGAGCTATGTGGCCCAGGGAAATTATTCATCCTTTCTGTGACCCAGATAACTCTTTTAAAGAAACAAACAAACAAACAAACAAAAACAAGCTTCAGAACAATTGACTATCTGCATTGTCAGACAGAGTTTTCTTACATGGGGAACTCCTAATACTAATGAAACCATAACTGTGGATGAAAAAAACAAGTTATGATGGTGATGGTGGTGGTAGTGATAACAAAAACAATAATGACTATGAGTTATTGCTGATTTTTTTTATACAGGGCATTTTTAAGTTTGAAACATAAAATAGAAAAATCTTCCATTAGAAATGGTTATTTTTGCTAAAAAGGATTGCTCAGCAAACAGTTCTATTTTCAGAATTACACAGTGTGGTAATAATTTTTAATGGATCTTCATGGCCATCATTTTTAATCTATAATGTTTAGTATGGTATAAATCCTTAATAAATATTTATTGACTCATTAATTGACTGAATAGATTTGTGGCCAAATTCCCTGTGAACCTTACTTTACAGGTGAGTCACGAAGAGATCAAGTAATAGGGCCAGCAAGTCAGTAGCAGAATCACTATCATAACCCATAAACCTTTAAGTCTTATATTACTTTTTTATCTCTTTTCTCTGCCATATCAGTGGGCTTCACTTTTTTCACTAAATATTTTAAATCATTTAGCTTAGCGCTTAGCATAGTGCCTGGGACATAGAAGGTAATTATTAAGTTTTATGGATTATTTGATAATTTTGAGACAATGTTTTATTTCTGTCATTTTCATAAGCTACTTAATTTGACTAGAGAAGATCCAATATTGTATATTTTGCATAAAGGAAATCAGATAATTAGAAATAGAAGAAATTTCACCCCCTTTTCAAATGGACACATTTTATGAGTCAAAGAGTTGTGTAGGAGTTATATGACTTAGGTGATTAGATGTACTTTTACTGTTGCTGTTAAATCCTTATGGATCTTCTTAATGAAAAGATTTAGCAAAATATAGTGGTACTAATGGTTCTTGAACCTAGACTAGAGAAAATTGGAATACATAGCAGATAACTAGTTGGTTGGTTGGATTCTCAAAGAAAATCAAATTACCACACTGTTGTAATCAAGGTATATAGTGTGTCCAATTGTATGAGCCCAACATGAACTCGGAATGCTCTGCCACAGGTTGGTACATAGTCCACATGAACATTTGGTATAGAAGGGTCTCCAAATTTGTATGTCTCACTGCAATTCTGCTTTGCTTATAGAACATAGAGCAGGGTACAGGCAAGCCATGCTAGATGGTCCTATTCTAGAATCTCCCGTGTCATTCAATCAATTCCAAAGTCCCTCAAAGAGACCTTGAAAGTATCCTTGGGTCACTTCTTCTGACCATCATGTGAGCGTCTTTCTTGCATGAGTTCTCCATTAAATAGTTTTTAGACAACTTCTGTTTGACATTTGAACAGTGTGGTCAGTCCATTGGACTTGCTCTCTGCAATAAAGCTTGAATGCTCCAGAAAGGACCTCAGTGACCAGTAGATGCTCACAGAGCTTGTTCGTCCTTTGTTCTCGAAGCAGACCATGACATCAGGGAGGGGATGCCATGACATTCAAGTAATTTATATTGAAGTGAGGGAGAGCTGTGCAAGGTCACCGGCCTCGCTTTCCCCTTCCAGAGCCATCTGGGTCCAGTGGCCAGATATAAATCAGGACAACCTGGAGTCAGGCAGACTTGAATTGAAATCTGATCTCAAACACTTATCAGCTGTGTGACCCTAGGCAAGTCACTTAACCATGTCTGACTCAGTTTCCTCATCTGTAAATTAAGCTGGAAAAAGAAGTGGCAAACCATCCTAATATCTCTGCCAAAACAACCTCAAAAGGGCTTACAGAGACTCTCATATGACTGAAATGACTGAGCACATAGTTTGAAACTAAATCAAAAAGGAAACTGATATGGGGTGGAGGGAAGTATTCAAAGAAGAGAAGAACTATTCAAGCTCTGAGGTGGAGCTATCCTGGAGTCATCTTCAAAATAGGCACTCATTCAAAAAAAAAATGGTCACCCTTAGACTTCAGGGAAAGATCCTTGGTATATAGAAAATTAATTATGTATTTCTTTTATGTGATCTTCATATCAGTGATAATGAAAACCATAAAATGGACTTTCTCATTCAAAAGAAAGCAGCAAAAGAAAGTGAAGAAAATCTTGGAACATGCATTTGGTTGATCATAGGAAGAAAGATAAATGAGAACCACAAACCACCTGAAAGATCCCCTTTGAATGATGTAGGTCAAATACTAACCATTGTTAAGATAACCGTGTTAACAGTTAGGAAAACAGCCTATTCCTACAAGCACAAAATAAAAAAAAACAAATAGTTATGTAAGAGCCTTAAGAGTGCTCTCAGTGCTAGCTGCCCTTTACTTAATTTTAAAAAATATACAAAGTTGTTTCCTATTAAATAGAAATTCTGTTGTTATTTATAACATTCCTGTATGAAGCAGCTACGTGCTAGATGTTGAGTCAGGAAGACCTCATTCAAATTCCGCTTCAGATACTTGCTAGATGTGTGATTTTGTACAACTCATTTAACTTTTCTCTGTTAAATCCCCTTATCTGTAAAATGGGGATAATATTGTATCTGCCTTCCAAAGTGATTATAAAGATCTAAGAAGATAATATCTTAAAGCACTTTGCAAATCTTAAAGTGTTATATAAAAACTAGATATTCTTTTTACTCTTGTTGCTATGAATGCTTTACTACTCTCCTCATGTAATTTTTATATTAAAAGCCAACTTTAAAAATACTTTCCCCCACAACAATCCATAAATATTAATTAATATTTAATTTAATACTGCTGGGTGTGGAGTCAAATCCCATCTCACATACTTTCTAACTGTGTAATATTGGACTAGTAACTTTACCTCAATTTGCCTCAGTTTCCTCTTGCTTCAGAACTGTAAAATGGTGATGATCATTTTGAAGATTTTAATAAGATATTTGTAAAATGCTCAGCACAGTGCTTAGCATAGAGTAAATGTTGTAAATAGTGGTTATCATCATCTTCATTGACAACAATAACAAGAACAAATTATGAAACTGAAGAAAGAAGATTAATTGAATTGAACCTGAGTAATGGCTTACTAAATCCCATGGCTAATAGCAGAATCATGAAATGAACCAAAATCTTCTCAATCTTAGCTTTTCCTTCTGCATTTTGCTTTCTTTATCAAACATGTTGTGCTGAAAATAGCAAAGTGGACACTTACACTCTGTTGTGATACTTCTTTGTATATCCTATATTGCACAACACAAGAGTACCATAAATGTCTAGCTGAAAGAATGAATCTGGGAAAATCCAAATTGAAATGCTTTGCGGATGTTTCACTCAGAAATCCTCATAGGACCCCCCCCCCCAGAGCCTTCTCTTTACTAGTTGTAGTATTGTCAAGATCAGCAACAGAATGGGATCATGATACCGTAGATCAAAGCTGAAAGGAATCTCACTTGCCATTAAGTTCTAAGAGGTGAGATTTGATTCCAAGATGTTAAGTCAGTCACAAAGCATTTATTAAGCACTTACTGTGAGCCAGTCACTGGGATACAATCCTTTTGACTATAGAGCTAGGGTGCTTTCCACTTTCAGGTGTGTAGGTCAGTCTTATACAATCACAGATCATGATGCAAGTATATTGTAGTATTATATGTATTTAGACCAAAGGAAACTTAGAAAGATCATCTAGGTGGCACAGTGGATAGAGTTCTGGGCCTGGAGTCAAGAAGACTGAGTTCAAACCTGGTTTCAAATATTTACTTGCTGGGTGACCCTGGGCAACTCAATTAACCTTGTTTGCCTCAGTTTACTCATCTGCAAAATAATCTGGAGAAGGCTATGGCAAAACACAGTAATATCTTTGCCAAGAAAACCCCAAATGGAGTCACAAAGGGTTGGATACAATTGAAATGACTGAACAACAAGAAGAATTGGGAGAACATTTCATATAATCTTTTTAATTTTAGGGATGGAAAATACTGAGATTTCACCTCTCTCTAGAGAAGTGAAATACTTTAGTTCAGGTTACATGATTACTAAATGACTTAAATGGAACCCAGATCTAGGTCTCATATAAATCTAATATTCTCTCTATTGAACCCCTGACTCCTTTTGGCAGTATAATAACTGAGTTTCTATTTCTGTTAGAAAGCAGAGGATCATAAGATCCTAGATTTAGAACTGGAAGGGAAATTATAACATCTAGTTTAACTCCCCCCTTTTTTTTTTCAAAATGGGAAACTGAAACTACTTATTCACAGTCACTCAGAGCATAAATAATAAGTAGCAGAGTCAGATTTGAACCAAGTCTTCTAGACAGAAAGCAGGTGTTTCCATTGCACCAAAGAGGTGTGGATAAAAGTTTTCCAGATGGAAAAATTTGGAAATTTTCAGACAAAAGAAAAGAGGAATAAGATCAAGGTTACTTATTTTTAGAGAATTATAGTTGGAGATGAAATGTTCATCAGGCACAGTTGGGAAGGAAGGAAGAGAGAGCAATTAGAAATAAACAGATATCACTACTAAAGCAATACTGACAAAAGAGAAGTGGTGATCTCATTGAAGGGCTAAGAATACAAAGAAAAAATTTTTTTCCAAATTACGAATCAAGAAGCGATGAGGTCAGTGAGTATAATTTCGGGATAAAGATCTACTTTTCAGATCACTATCTAGCTTGGTAGTAGAATTAATTTGCTTAGCAGCATAGCAAACATTCTTTAGTGATAGAAAACAACAAATAGAGCTTTTCCAGTAACTTGTTCTTAGCTTCCACATAGATCACAGGATTGCAGATTTAGAGTTGAATCCAATATTGTTGTTGTTGTTGTTCATTCATGTCTGACTCTTCATGACCCCATTTGGGGTTTTCTTGGCAAAGATACTGGAATGGTTTGCCATTTCCTTCTCCAGTGGATTAAGACAAACAGGTTAAGTAACTTGCCCAGAGTCACACAGTAAGCTTCTGAGGTCACATTTGAATTCAGGTCTTCCTGAGTCTAAACCCAGTGCTCTTTATAATGAATCACCCAGTTGCCTCCTAGATGCTATACTAGATTTATCTAATCCAGAAATTCATTTTACAGATTGGAAAACTGAGACAGAAATTTAAATGACTTGCTCATGGTTACATAAATTAATGAGTAGCAAAGATCGGATTTGAACTTAGATCTTCTGACACTAAATCCAACACCTTGTCCATCATCCCTTTCTGTCCTCCTCGTCCTTCAATAATATAATATGCCTAAAATATGTATGACTGAGTTGACCATCTACCTGTATTTAAAAACTCTGATAATATATTCAAATAAGCTGGTCTTCCTGCTGATTTTGTATATCATAATAGTATTCATGTAAATCAATAAATTAACATTAGAATAATTTGAATAATCAAAGAATAATTGAGTTGGCTCAATCCTTTTCTTTATGGTTATTGATTTAGATTTTTAGTACAACTCTTCTCAGATCTTGTTGAGCTTATCCATAAAATATCTTCATATTAAGATATAATCATAAGAATCTATTTTATAAATTATTAATAGACAAACAAAAATCTTCTGTAAAACTATTTCCTATTTTGCCTTTCTTTTTTTTTCAAATGATAACTGATAGGAAACAAAAACAACAGTAAAGCAAGAGACTTTCCATTTTTCTCACTCTCCCCACACAAGAGCTCAATGAATAGATTAATTTATAGTTAGAGTCCGTGCTTGTGATGTATTCAAGTTGACTAGACTGGATCAAGTTAAAAAACAGTTTTGTTACTAACAGTTGATGCTTTGTAAGTTATTGATTCTGAGAACAATATTTTTAATGGTGAAAAGACAAATGACATTAAAAAAGCTCCCAGGATCCAGCTGATTTTTTCTGAAAGTATTGTTTTGTTTTGCATGGTATATATTTGGGGGGGGGTGAAATTGACTTTTTTAAAAATTCCCCCTCCTTCCCGCATATCCTCTCCTCTCTGCCTCCCCCGTCACCACCCCCAATAAATGACTTTTGGGAAATAGCTGAAGGGAAAATCCTCAAAGGTAGAATCCTGCCAAAACTAATTTTGTAAAAAATGTTATTGCTAGAAACTGGCATTTAGTGACATTTTGATTACTTACAGTTTAGGGGAATTCATTTTCGCAATTTTCCCCTTTGTTTTGTACCCTTAGCCCCCAAATTAGAGATCTTGTTATTTATTGTCTGTAATGTTCACATTCATTTTGGTTTCCTGTCTTTTCCATTCTTTTGATTTAGCACTAGTTCTGTGTAGGCTATCCTAGGATTTATTTGAATAATAGGGAGGAGTACCAAAAATCCAGTAAATAATTACATGGAAAGTCGATTTAGTTAGTTGTAGTTAGGGCTTGGTTTTTTTCCCTTGAATTAGCCCCTTATTTTTTAAAAAGTATTTGAGTTTTTTTCTTAATGGTAAAAAGGCATTTTTGTCTTTCTTCTCTTTTATAAAGATCTTCTTATCCTTCATTCAACTAAAAAACATCACTCTTTCATGTCCTATCAGGGACCCCACTAAGGTACTTTATAAAATATCCCTGCCATTAGGTTATTAATTAAAATTTAACATCAATTTAAAATCATATAACTTTACTATCTATAGTGATACTTACTCTCTACTTTCAAAGAACTTGTAACCTAATGGGGGAAATAAACAAATATATAAGCAGGATAAATTGTAGATAATTGGGAAGAAGGCACTGAAATTTGAGGAGGATCAGCAGAGGCATCTTGTAGGAGATGGGATTCCAAATGGCACTTGAAGGAAACCAGGAACCCAGGAGACCAAGATGAAAGGGGAGAGAGTTCCAGGCATGAGAATTCAGACTTTGGAAATGCACAAAGAGGGAGCATCTTGTGCAAACAGTGTCAAGGAGGCTGATGTCACTGAATCACAGAGCCTGTGAAACTAGTTGCTCCTTAGCCAGGTTGTGGAGGCTTTGGAAAACAAAGGTGGGTTTTACATTTTATTCTTGCTGTAATAGGGAGTCTTTGGAGTTGTTCTGAATAAGAGAGTGATATGGTCAGATCTGTGCATTAGAAAGATTAATTAGAGAGCCAAGTGGAAGATGGAGAGTGACAAGCCAGGAAGAACAACCTGTAAGTTTGATGTCACCTGTGAGGTGATAAGGACCTGCACTAGAGTAATGTCAGTATCGGAAGAAAGGAAAATATTTTTTTT
>JAJPUD010001160.1:45911-58901 GCA_023553655.1 Myrmecobius fasciatus | reverse complement strand
CAATGATAAGTTTGGAAATATGTATACATATATTCGATTTGCCAATATTTTAACATAATTAACATGTAGTGGATATCCTGCCATCTAGGGGAGGGGTGGGGAGTTGGGGGGAAAAATTTGTAACGGAAAGCTATGTAAGGGTTATTGTTGAAGAATTACCCACACATATGTTATGCAAATAAAATAAAATAAAATTTAAAAAAAATAGTAAGATAAAATGGATAGGACTTGGCAACAGATTGGAAATGGAATGAGAGTTAGGAGTCAATGTGATGAAACCCAAGTTGTGAGTCTGATGGGGAGGTAGGTGGTATATTTGACAATCATGTGGAAGGAAAAGGGACTTGAAGAAAAGATAATGAGTACAATTTTAGATGGTGAATTTAAAATAGGGATGTCTAATAGGCAATTGTAGATGAGTCTGGAGGTTAAGTCTGGCTAAGTAAATCTGAGAATCATTAGCCTAGAAATTATAATTGAATTCATGGAATCTGAAAAGATGATGAAATGAAATAATATAGAGGAGGGAAAAGAGAAGAAAACTCAGAATAGAAGCATGAGGTACCCCTACCACTAACAAACATAATCTACTAGCAATGTCTTATAAGATAAATATCTAGTATTCCAGGGAAAGTTTGGCCTAGATATTTAGAACTATGAATTCTTCATATTGAGGCAATAATTCATGTACATGAATAAAATTGGGAGGAATAAGAAGTTGGTCAAAGATAAAACTTAAAGGAGTTTGGAAGAAGAAAAGGAATCAATGAACAAAACAAAAGAATGGTTAGCAAGGTAAGAAATTTCTTAGGAATGAAGAGAAAGTTTCTGGATGGATAAAATGTTTGATATTACCAAATGCTGCAGAATTCTATACAAGGGATCATAACCTTTTTTTTTTCTTTCATGGATCCTTTTAGCAATGTAACAGAGTCTATAGACCCTTTTGCAGAAAAATATTTTTAAATAATTGAAAGAAATCCCAAATTTCAATTTAAAGTTAGTGAAACTAAAGATGTAATTTTTCCACCCAAATTTACAGACTCTTAAAATCTGTCCACAAATCTCTTGAGAACCCCCTAGCCTAAGTCCATAATCTATTCTGGCATGGCTAATTAGTGAAGAAACATTAGATCTTTTCCATGACTGTGTCAAGATATCACTATTGGCCAGGGATCAGGGAAAGCATAGATGTAGAAGCCTGAGGAGAGACACTTCCAGACTGGCAATCTGTCAATTCCTCAGTATGCTTTCTCTATCTTGACTCCTGATTTGGTACTACACAGATTTGGTTGAAATTTGTGATCTTCTAGCCAGTATACTATTTCTGTCTTAATTCCATAGATTTTTATGTCCCAGAATATTCCAAAACATTGGCTTAATCTTTAGGTTTATATCTGCCTGCAACTAGATTTGGACCCTATTCTCCCCACTTGGCTTGTAGTCCTAGTCACCAGTGCATTTCTGTCCTCTTTGGGCAGGATACTAGAGGGTTTAAAAGAGGTTGAGTCCTGAAACAAAAATATTTGATTTTGTAATTAGGAGGTTATTGATGACCCTAAGAAAGCCACTTAAGGGGATGAGTGGGGTTAGAAGTTGATTTACAAGACATTGAAGAAAGAATGCAATGTGAAAAAATTTTTAAAGAATTTTAAAGAAATTTATGATGTAGAGGAAGGAATATATGAGATAGTAGTATTAAGGGAAAGCATTTTTAGGATGAAGAAGACCTTAGATATAATTTTAGGTAGATGAGAAGGGAAGAATGTTCAGTTTAAGATGTGACAGTCTGAGAGTTGGATAGAAGTCACTAGAACTGAGGGATTATGTAGCCAAGATTCGACAGTTATCTTCAACATGAATAATGGAGTCTCCGAGGATTATGGCAAAAGATGAAGTGATGAAGAAGACCATGAAATCATTAAGGAAATTAGAAAACCATCCTGGAGGTCAGTAGATAGATGAGAGCAACAGGAATGGGTAGGAAGCAAAATAGATAAACAGGAAACAATCAATTATAGTTTTTTTCTGAATGCCTATCTTTATAGTTTCAAAGGAAGTAGCAGTTTAGACAAAAAGCTGTCCTTTGGCTGTCTTGACACATACCACCCATCAATTTTATGCAGGTGAAACCAGTTTAAAATGAACATGGATCATAACAATAAAAAGTAATCAAAACAGCCAATAGGCCAGAGTAGAAATGCCTGTGGAAGGAAAGAAAACCAGTCCTATATTTTTGGATCATCGTTATTGAAAATTGTATTCTCTAATAATGTTGACTAGGAATGGATTGGAGTGGAGGAGCAGGTAGAAAGAGGTGACAGGTAGTTGCGCTAGAGCCTAGTTTTGATTAGATATTTGCATTAAAATGTTGACTTGAGAACAGTACAACCATATTTGTTTTGCTCTTAGGTAATGGAAAAATTATTTTGGTACCCTCTTTTTAGCACCAAGATTTTTTCTTGTAGATGCGGTTCCACTGAGTGGTTTATGGTGCTTTATTAAATAGGTCAAAAAAGCATTTCTATATTTGGTAAAAGGTGTTTTTTTTTTTGTTTTTTTGTTTTACTTTTTCCACTTAACTTTTTTTGACATGAAGAATTTTTTTCTTAAATCTGCCTTTGAAGCCAAATACAAAGAGGGACTATTTGAATTCTTGACTGCAGAGGCAAAAAAAAAAAATCTAAAAAGAGACAACCTGTTTTTTTTTTTTTCATGTATCACAACACAATTGTAAATAGTTTTTAGTGGAAAAAAAATATATAATCAGTGATGTCTGCTGACAGATTTTGAGTGGAGGTGTGGGTTGTTCCTGCCTCCACACTTGTTAGTGATTCAATCCTATGACACTATTGAAATGAGTACCACCCGGGGCATGAAAAATGAAGAACTGTTTGCAGAAATGTCAGTGTGGCAATATGTTGCAGGAGTTCCTTATACACCATGCAATTGACTTTTTTTGTTTTATGTTTCCTGCTGGGGCACAACAGAAATGTGTAGAATGGTTCATTTTCACATAGTTCTTCAAGCTGATACTTTTACATTCCAAACCTTAGGGAAAGAACTTGGTTTATAAAGAGACACTTTAAGATCTCACTGGCTGATACCTCCTTTTAGATAGGAGACCACATAGTTCTACAAATACACCAGAGTCAATTTTGTTCACTTACATGATGATGCTAATGGTATTTATTGGAACAAAATTAAAATCTTAACTTTGGTTCTATCTCATGGCTTTTCCTTGTGAGTGTCTGAGGCTTAAGGTAGCTTGGGAAGTGTGTCACCTTAAGATTTCGTGAACCACTTTTATTCTCCCCCCCCAAAAAAAAGTACCTTACCACATTGAGCTAAAACTCTGAAGCCTTTTCACTGAAATCTTAATGTTTGCCTGCCTTGACAAAGCTTCCATGTTTGTGTAATAATTTAATTGCTGTAAGATTGAGCTTATTTTTTCTACCATGTGAAAATATTTCTGTTAGCATCAGAATCCTTAGGGGATTCTTACTTGGCTTTGCATCAATTGATACAAATTTTACTTATTTTTTTAGTGATTTGTACCATGTTTTCCTGTGTCAATCAGATTTTTTTTTTACAAATCTTCTTTTGAATTACTTTGTTCATTATATTTGACCATTTTAATGCTTGTTGATATGTTATCTATTGAGAAGTGGACCTTTGTGTTAATTTGTGTCATTTCCCTGAATTTTGAACATCATATTTTTATTGGTTCTTAGGCATAGATATCATTAAATACATTCACTGTTTAAGAGGACTTCTAGGAGAGAACACTCCACTTATCAATGTATTCCCTCTGTACTTTATATTGTTCTAGGTCACTCGTGAAAGGGGCAGCTAGGTGGTACAGTGAATAGAGTGCAGTCTCAAGTTAGGAAGACTCAGCTTCCTGAGTTCAAATCTAGCCTGAGATATTCTCCAGCTGGGTGACCCTGGGCAAGTCACTTAATTCTTTTTGCCTCAGTTTCCTCATCTGTAAAATGAACTGGAGAGCAAATGATAGGCCACTCCATTGAGGTCAAGAAGAGTCACACATAACTGAAAAATAAATGAACAATAACAACAAAACTCCCTAAGACTTCATAGACATGACCATATTGTCCTTCCAAAAACATATCCTTACCAAATTTGAATGTTACTTCTAGGAGCAATATGAACTCTTGTGGAGACTCTTTTACCACCTGATACCTTCCTACCTTTGCAACTTTTTTGTACTTCCCTCCATATACTATGAGGTCCATCCATATTGGCTTATTTGCCATCCCTAACATACAGTATTTCATTTCCCTTTGTACTGGTTGTCCCCAATGTCTGGAATATCTTTCTTAAAATTACCATATATTTTGGAAATTATAATTTTGTTGGTGATATTGGATATAAAAATTTTCCTACTATATCATGCTTACTACTAATCTTTTCTTCATTGATTTTATTCCCTACTGAGTACCATTTTTTAACTGCCTGCCTCTAGGTGTCTAACTACAAACTTAGATCTAATATTTATTTTCATTGAAACTGAAAGAAATTGATTACATAATTAAATTCATGTAGCTCTTCACATGGATTAGTGACCATCTAGCCCAACACTGAAAAAAAATTTAGACGCTGGCAGTCAGTTCCTGTATTGTTAATGTGCATGTTGTATGAGTGTGTAACCATTATTTTTTAACTCTAGTAATAGAAAGCAAAAGGAAGATTGTAAGATCCTTGAAGGCAAGACCTGTATTTAGTGTTATCTTTTTATTCTTATCCCTTAATACATGATCTTATACATAGTAGATGTTTAATAATTGTTGAATTGAATTGAAGCAGTGGTGTGTAGTGGAAAGAACACTGTATTTTGAGTTAGAGAATCTGGAATTGAACATTTATCAGTATGTTCTTGACAAACCACTTAATCTCTGAAGCCTCAATTTCCTTATCTCTAAAATGGTAGGATTAGGGGGCAGCTAGGTAATGTAGTGGGTATAGCACAGACCCCAGAGTTAGGAAGTCCTGAGTTCAAATGTGGCCTCAGACACTTGATACTTATTAGCTGTGTGATCCTGGGCAAAGTCACTTAACCCCAATTTCCTTACATACTCCCCCCCCAAAAATAGAATTGGACTAGATTACTTCTAAGATTTCTTCTAGCTCTAAATCTCTGATCTTCTGGTCCTTTGGATTGAAAGTAAAACATGGTGCTGAAGAGACAGGAAAAGTTATGAAATTAGAGCAGCTTGCATGTGGTATTTGTGGCATTGACTACCCCAGACTTGAAATGGAAGAGCAAAAAGCAGAAAAGTTAGTGGAACTATAATATTTAAGGCCAGGAGACCTGAATTTAAGTCTTAGGCCTACCAGTTATAAGCTTTGTGACATTGAATAAGTCACTAAACATTTCTGAGTCTCAGTTTCAGCATCTGTAAATAGAGAATAACTCAACTGTCTCCTTTACAAGGTTGTTGTAAATAAAATATTTGTGAACCAATAAAGTTTTTATTTGTGATTACATATACATGCATATTATACACACATATGGCAGTGCTACAACAAAAGGCAAGAGTCATAGAGATCTACGATGAGAGGAAGAAGTGAAAGGAAGAGGGAAGAAGTGCTGGCAATTTCATGTCATCAGACAAAAGTGAACTAAAGATAAATTCATCCTCATGAGTATCACTGAGACTTTGGACAAAACCGGTGATTAGAATTTGGTGATAGAGGAATGTTCCTTATTCAAAAGAAACAGATTAGCTGAAAGGGGAAATGGAGTCTTGTTCTATGTCAAGAAAGTACTCTTGTGAGGAAGTCCATGAATTGGAGGGAGTAAATTAGTGCCTTTGGGTGAGATCAATAGAGAAACAAACCTGTTTTTGTGATGGGACAATTGAAACAAAGATAGATGATGAGTTCTGGAAGAGGATTTCAAATTGAGCCTAAAGTTATGTTATAATTGTGATAGGAAACTTCAGTGACTTATACATCTGCTAATGTATTCTTTCTACCAACAACAGAATAGCTTATAAATTCTTGATTCTGTCATTATAATTCCATTCATAAGCCTGCTTGTCTTTAGGTCAGAGCCTATCACCACTCTTTTTTTATTTTTTAAATTAAAGCTTTTTATTTGCAAAACACATGCATGGGTAATTTTTCAACATTGACCCTTACAAAGCTTTCTGTTACAAATTTTTCCCCCCTAATCCCCACTTCTCCCCTAGATGGCAGAAAGTCTATTACATGTTAATCATGTGAAAATACTTGACAAATTGAATATGTATATACATATTTTTACAGTTATCTTGCTGTGCAAGAAAAATCGCATCTACAAGAAAAAAAAATCTGAGAAGGGAAAACAATGCAAGCAAACATCAATAGAGAGCACTAAAATGTTATGTTGTGGTCCATATTCAGATCCCTCTCTCTGGGTGTATATGGCTTTCTTCACTGAACAACTGGAACTGATTTGAAACATTTCATTGTTGAAGAAAACCACGTCCATCGGAATTGATCATCATATACTCTTGTTGTTGCCATGTATAATGTTCTCCTGGTTCTGCTCGTTTCACTCAGCATCAGTTCATGCAAGTCTCTCCAGGCCTCTCTGAAATCGTCCTGCTGATCATTTCTTACAGAGCAATAATATTCCATAACATTCATATACCATAATTTATTCAGCCATTCTCCAATTGATGGGCATCCATTCAGTTTCCAGTTTCTTGCCACTACAAAAAGGGCTGCCACAAACATTCTTGCACGTGTGGGTCCCTTTCCCTCCTTTAAGATCTATTTGGGATATAGGCCCAATAGAAACACTGTTGGGTCCAAGGGTATGCACAGTTTGATAATTTTTTGAGCGTAGCTCCAAATTGCTCTCCAGAATGGTTGGATCTGTTCACAGTTCCACCAACAATGTATTAGTGTCCCAGGTTTCCCACATCCCTTCCAACATTCATCGTTATCTTATCCTGTCTTTTTAGCCAATCTGACAGGTGTGTAGTGGTACCTCATAGTTGTCTTAATTTGCATTTCTCTGATCAGTAGTGATTTGGAGCACCTTTTCATATGACTAGAAATAGTTTTAATTTCATCATCTGAAAATTGTCTGTTCATATCCTTTGACCATTTATTGATTGAAGAGTGGCTTGAATTCTTATAAATATGAGACAATTCTCTATATATTTTAGAAATGAGGTCTTTATTAGAACCCTTAACTGTAAAGATGATCTCCCAATTTATTGCTTCCCTCCTAATCTTGTCTGCATTAGTTTTGTTTGTACAAAAACTTTTTAACTTAATATAGTCAAAATTATCTATCTGGTGTTCAATTAAGAGTTCCAGATCTTCTTTGGACATAAATTTATTCCATTTCCACAGGTCTGAGAGGTAAACTATCCTATGTTTCTCTAATTTGCTTATAATATCACTCTTTATATCCAGATCATGAACCCGTTTAGATCTTATCTTGGTATATGGTGTTAGGTGTGGGTCAAGCCCTAATTTCTTCTATGCTAGTTTCCAATTTTCCCAGCAGTTTTTGTCAAACAATGAGTACTTATCCCAGACATTGGGGTCTTTGGGTTTATCAAACACTAGATTGCTATAGTTATTGCCTAGTTTGTCCTGTGATCCTATCCTATGCCATGGATCAACTACTCTATTTCTTAGCTAGTTCCAAATGGTTTTGATGGTTGCTGCTATATTATTATAGTTTTAGATCTGGTACAGCAAGGCCACCATCATCAGCCTTTTTTTTTTTTTCATTAATTCCCTTCAATATCACCACTCTCTTGAAGTGAATTCTTAACTTATTTCTCTGAGTCTTGGTGAAACTTTGTTTTTCAAGAATTCTATCTGTTCTAGAAGACAAAAATTTTTGTGGCCAAACTGTACAATTACTTCATTTACATTAGGTAAGTTGGGCGCTCAAATTCTTCCTCATCTTCCTCACTTGTATCAACAACCTTTATTATCCACCTTTGGGACAGAAGAAAAATTTGGAAGTGGGACAATATCCCAGCACTTTCTTTCTGGCCACATTCCTTTTGGGCACAGGAAGTAATAAAGTAAGTAAATATTTCCTTCTTTCACTTAGAGAATCATGAAATGATTATAGCTAGCAGGGATCTTAGAAATTGTCTAATTCAGCCCTCTCTTTTCATAGTCAAGAAAACTTCCCTCCTTCCTTAGGAAACACAAAGATTGTTTTTTCCTAGAGCCCTACCACTTCAGCCTTAATTATAAAAAGACCATCAAATTTTGGAAAATTCAAAACTGTGTTTTTTTATTTTGGATTTTTCTTTTCTATTCTTTCAGTTAATCCAAGCTGTTATTCCTTTTATATACCCTATGACCTTCTCTAGTATTTTTTTAATCCTTTCAAACTATAAAGTTAGTTTTTTTTTTAACTTTTTATGGATTTTCTTTTAATTTCTTTGATTCTTTTGACCACTATTTTTCTAGTATCATTCTACCTTTTTCTTTATTTGAGAATTGCCTTCATGATGAAGAAATAGCCTACTATTATATAATGTATAATTGTGTATATTATATAAAGTAGTTGGTCTCTCTACTCAATTTGGCTTTCATCAAATGAAGATCTGATCCCTACACTCATTCAGGAAACTGCAGTAGTTCCCTAGTGCCTCCAGGATAAAATATAACATTCTTTGTCTTTTAAAGCCCTTTTTAACCTGTCCTCTTCTTACCTTTCCAGTCTTCTTAGAACTTCCTCTCCTCCACATACTCTATGATCCATTGACACCCCATCCTTGCTATTCTTGAATAAAGGAATCCATATTCCAATTTTCATTTTTTACTGGCTACCCCCAATGCTTGGAACTCTTTCCATTCTCTTCTCTCTGTCCTAGCTTCTTTAAAATCTCAGCTAAAGACTCATCTTCTGCAAAAAGTCTTTCCCAACCTTCTTTAATCTTAGCAACTTCCCTCTAGGATTATCTCCAGTTTACACTGTATATATTTTGGTATAAACAGTTGCCTGTATGTTGTCTCCCCATTCAGTGGTGAGGTCCTCAAGAACTGTTTTTCCTTTTCTTTGTATCCCCAGTGCTTAGCATAGAACCTGACACAAAGTAGGCACTTCTTATCATTATAATAATGCTTATTAGTCTAGTGAGGTGTCTTCTGTACTCTGTCCTTGCATTGGGTTCCTCACCATTGCCACCTCTTCCTACTCCCCATTTTTATTTTCAAGGTGGCTTCCTCAATAGGAACTGTGGAGGGGAGCTGAAGTGGGTGTGCATTCAGCTGCTTGCACATATGCTGTTCCCACAACCAAATGTATCAGAATTATTTTTATTTAACATTTATGGAGTGCCAGGGCTTTTCCTATCCCTACCACTCAATCAGGCATTAGTTGAACCACTGAGGCCTACTGTGTCTCTGACAATATACCACATCATAGGCAAACAGGCAAATACATCAGCAACAAGAAAAGCAAATCGTACTCATATAAAAATGTTAAACTGGTTTAACTCTGCTGCCTTCTTGGGCCATTCTTGTAACTTCAGTATTCATGGACTGATCAGTTAGTCAACAGGCCCTTATTAAGCACCTATTACTATACGATGAGCATTGTGTTAGGTGCTAGAAATACAAATATAATGAATGAGGTAATGCAAATTTATATTCTAACAGGAAAGATAACAAGTATGTACACACACATATATATGTATATGTAATAAATATCAGAGAATAAATACAAACTAGTTAACTACAAGGTAATATGGGAGACAAGGAATTCACAGTTGGAGGGGGCAGGTAGGAGGGGCAGAAAAGGCATTATATAGGTGTCTGAGTACCTGGAAAGAAGAGATGGGGATAGCTAGATAGCAGTGGATAGACCCTAGAGTTAAGGGGTCTCGAGTTCAAATGTGGCCTCAGACACTTAACACCCCCTAGGTATGTGAACCTGGGGGAGTCATTGCCTCACAAAAAAAAGGAGGAAGAGGAAGAGATGGATTTCGTGAGGAAGAGGAGGTAAAGAGGGAGTGCATTCCAAGGATGGGATATGGCCAATGCAAAGGCATGTGGAAGAGGGATGAGATTATATAGGAGAAGCAGAGATGCCAGTTTAGTGGGTTCCTAGAGTGCAGGAGGTGAGATTATGTCCAGTGAGGCTGGAAAAATAGACTGGGGCCAGGTTGTGAAGTCTTTAAAAGCTCAACACAAGACTTTCTATATTTTGGCTGGCAGTGAGATTTGTACTAGATAACAAGGGGAAGATGATTTAAGGTAAGCGTGGTTTGGTGCAAAAAGTACACTGAGTCTGAAGACCCAACTCTGCTACTTAGTTCCTGTGACAGTAGTTTAATCCCTCTGGGGGAGCCTCAATGCCTTCATATATAGCAGCAATTTTAAAAAATTGAGATAAATCTCCATGACCTGAAAGATCCTTTTCAGTTCCAAATCTATGACCTTCAGATATTGTCTGCTAAAAGGGAGGGGGCAACAAATTGGGAAGCAGGTTGAACTCTCTGGTTGGCTGGCTAAAATTACGTGCTTCTTCTAAGGACAAACTTACTGATGGGAGGGCTGGGAAAGTAAAAGAATGTAGGGGTTGTGTGCCACTTTTAATGAGAAAACTTGCCACCATTTTGGAAAGCTTTTAAAAATGATTTCTCTGAGTCTAAACCTGATTTTTGAAACTGTTCTTTTTAAAGATTTATAGTTCTCCCAGCAAATAAAAGGTTTTTGTGACCAAGCTATAGAAACTTTGATTTTATTTCCATAGTTCCCAAACCTTGTGACAGTCCTCACCTCCCTCATTCTTGTATTGTCACTCCAGTCTCTCCTCTGCTTCTGCAGCTCTTTAAGGCTCGAATGGAGAAAGTGTTAACTATGAGAAGAAGCTCCAGAAAGTGGATAAGGGCTGTAGATCCCTTCCAGAAAACCCAGAAGTTGTAGTGTTCATCGCTCCAAAGTTTGGAGCCCTACAGGTCCATCAGTATTTTCTCACAGCTTCTCTGAAAGTCTCTGACCCTCATTTAAAAAAATACAGCTTTAAGTAAACTTCTTCTCCTAGAGCTGGTAACCTCTTTCTCAACATTGCAAACTTGCCTTTTCTTAAATTGCTGTTTCCTTGGTGAGAGTATTGGTCCACAGGAAGAGTTGGGATAATAGGAAGTAGTTCAATTATTTACAAATGACTTGGTTATGCTAAGAAACTTTTTTTTTCCCCAAAGAATGAAAGTTAATTTTGTAAGCATCATATATAGATTTCTACTAAGTTTATTAGGCACTAAGCTATAAGTAGGAAATCATTTTGTAGTGAGAAATTTAGATCATGTCATAGGCAAATAACCTAGAGACTTCCTTCTTCATGGCCTCCTCTTGTTGAGGTTTATAACAATCTTTATATTTCCTGATGTGATATTTAGGAGTTTCTTCCCAAGGAGGAGGGTTGTGGACCCTCAAAGGAAGATGCAGCTGCTTGTCTTCTAAAAAACGATGACATATGTAAACAAATTAGAACAAGCAAGAGATTTCCTGTCCTATCTATGACTAGGGGAAGAGTTCATGACTAAACAAGAGCTATAAAAGATTGCAGAAGATAAAATGAATAATTTTTATTTCATAAAATCTTAAAAGATTTTATATAAACAAAATCAATGTAGCTAAAATTGGAAAGGAAACAGTTAACAAGGAAATTTTTTTACAGTAAATGTTTCTGATAAAGTTTTATTTTCAAGATATACAAAGAATCATTTTACAGTTATAAGAATAAAATCTGCCCCTCAGTTGATAAATTATAAAAGGATAACAACAGATACTTCTCAAAAGAACAACTCCAAATCACTAACAATTAGAGAAATATAAAATTAAATATAGATTATAGAGTGTAAATTAGAGAAATGCAGATTAAAGCAACATTGTGGCTCCACCCATTCCCATCAAATTGCCAAAGATGACAAAAAATGATAAATGTTAGAGAAGCTGTGAGAAAAGAGGCTGAATTGCTTAAAAAAAAAACCATTCTGAAAAGCAATTTGTAATTATGGTTAAAAGTCACTAAATTAAGTGTACTCTTTGACTCACTGCTAAAGTTTTACCCAGAGATCAAAGAAAGATAAAGAGGATCTAGATGTTCAAAAATATTTATAGCAATTCTTTTTATAGTGGCAAAGAATTCTAAAACTAATAAAATATTGGACATCATTTGGGAAAGGGTAAGAAAATTTTGACATCATTAATCAATAAACATTTATTAAGTGCCTACTTAGTGCTGGGCTCCATTTTAGGGTGTTAGGCACTGGTGATAAAAACAGGCAAAGAATACTTCCTACCCTCAAGAATTTCACGGTCTTATGGGGAAAATTGCATGCAAACACATTCTTTACTAAGCAAGCTATATAAAGAATAAAAAGGAAATAATTAACACAGGGAAGGCATAGAAATTAAGGGTGATTGGATAGGCTTCTGGTAGAAGGTACAATTTTGTTGGGACTTAAAGGGACTATCCAGGGAGGGCAACTGTTGGAGTGAAAAAGGGAGAGTGTTCCAGTCATGGGAGCAGCCAGAGAAAATGCCTAGAGCTGAGAATATTTTGTTTGTAAAACAGCCGAAAGGCAGTGCCACTGAATCAGAGAATACAGAGTGGAAAGTAAGGTATGAGAATACTGGTATGGTAGGAGAGGGTCAAGTTATGAAGGGCTTTGAATGTCAAGGAGAGCATTTTGTAGTTGCTTCTAGAGGCAATAGGAAGCCACTGGAGTCTGCTGAGTAGAGAGGTGACATAATTGGATCTGTACTTCAGGAAAATCACTATGGTGGCTGAATGGAAATTATATTAGAGTGGGAAGAAACTTGAAACTGGCAGGCTCACCAGCCAGCTATTAAAATAATCTCAGGGCTTACACTGAAGGGATGACGTCAGATGAGAAAAGGGGATGTATTTGAGAGGTGATGCAAAGGTGAGATTGATAGGCCTTGGCCACAAGTTGGACGTGAGGTGTGAGGTGGGGTGGTGGTGAGAGA
>JAJPUD010001160.1:0-45901 GCA_023553655.1 Myrmecobius fasciatus | reverse complement strand
CACTTTGAGCTGTATGTGAACATATGAGATACTGTTGTATCAGAAGAAATTATCAAAGGGATGGTTTCAGAGAAGTATGGGAAGGTTTGTACAAACTGATGCCAAATGAAATAGGCAGAACCAGGAGAACGATGTATACAATAATACTTGTTATTGGAATAAATACTTGGGGCAGCTAGATGGCCTAGTGGATAGAGCACCAGCCCTGAAGTTAGGAGGACCTGAGTTCAAATGTGGTTTCAGACACTTAACACTTTCTAGCTGTGTGACCCTGGGCAAGTCATTAACCCCAATTGCCTCAGGGGGAAAAAAAGAAAGAAATACTTGTTGAATAAAATTTAAATTAAAAAAAAAAGCCATCAGGTGGATAATTCAGTAATGATCAAAGGAAGAAGAAATATGTACTAATTGATGACTACTGAGAATTAAATTTAATTCAGTAAACATTTATTAAGTACCTACAATGCAATAGGCAGCCAGGTGGTTCACTGGATAGAGCACTAAGGCCTGGAGTCAGGAAGACCTGACTTCAAATGTGGCCTCAGACACTTACTAGATGGGTGAACCTGAATCTCTGTTTGCCTTAATCCACTGGAGAAGGAAATGGCAAATGCCAAGAAAATGCCACAGATAATATGAACTGCAGGGTCACAGAGAACTGGACACAACTGAACCACAATAACGTGCTAGGCAATGTGCTAAGCATTATGGATTCAAAGAAGAAAAAGACAGTTCTTGCCTTCAAGGAGCTTACAACCTAACTGGGGAAGATAATACCAAAAGACAGTGAAGAGCAAGGAAGACACAGAGAAATGGGGATCTGACCTAGGGTCATGGTGTTCTATGCTGTCAAAACCAAGCAGAGCGCTGAGGGAAAATGGAAAATTGCCTACAAAGCTCTGAAAGTTCAGATCCTTCTACAGGATCTGAGATAGTGCAGATTTAGTTCCAGACCACCACAATAAAGTGAATATAACAAAAAAGAGAGTCACCTAAATTTTTTGATTTCCTAGAGCATATAAAAGTTATGTTCACACTATATTGTAGTCTATTAAGTGTGCTATAGTATATGTCTAAAAAAAGTTTATATCTCAATTTAAAAATATTTTATTGCTAAAAAATGTTAACCATCATCTACACTTTTGGTGAGTCACAATCTTTTTTCTGGGAGTAGATCTTGCTTTGATGTTGGTGGCTGCTGACTGATCAAGATGGTAGTTGTTGAAGATTAGGGTAACTATGGCAATTTCTTGACTAAGACAACAAAGTTTGCCACATCAATTGATTTCTGCTTTCACTTGAACACTTAAAGGCCACTGTAGGGTTACTAATTGGTCTAATTTCAATACTGTGTCTCTGGTAATAGGGAGACCTTGAGGGAAGGAAGAAAGACAAAAGAACAGCCAGTGGAGCAACTAAACACACATAATATTTATTGAAAGTTCACTTTCTTATTTAATTCATGGAGCCCCAAAGCAATTACAGTAACAAAAAAGAAAGATCACTGATCACAGATTACCATAGCAGATATAATAATAATGAAAAAATTTGTAATATTAAAAATGTGACACAGAGACACAATGTGAGCCCTTGCTATTGGGAAAATGGCACCAATAGACTTGCACAAAGCTAGGTTGACACAATTCAGTTTGTGTTTTTTTAAAGCCATATCTGCCAAGTGTAATAAAACAAAGCACAATAAAATCAGGTATTCCTGTATAAAGGAAGGCTTTGAGTTTGGCTTATCACTCCACCCTCTAGTCCTCCAATGAGAGGGGAGAGGCAATGTAGGTAGTTGAGACGGTATTAAATGTCAAAAACTGAGTCAGTTAATATGGTGAAGAGATTTCAGGTGATCAACTTATCCTGGTTGAGGTATGATATTCCCTGGAGTCTAAACCAAGCAGAGCTGCTGATGGAAAATAGAATTAACTAGAAAGCCCTGAAGGTTCTGAGTTTTCTATAAAGAAGGTCTTTGGGAGGAATTTATTATCCTTTTTTCCAAGACTGAGGCAGAAGCAGGTTTCTTTCAAAACCCCAGAGAGGCAGTGTGGTATAATGGATAGAGTTGGCTTCAAAACCAGGAAGACTTGGATTTCATATATTGCCTCTTACATATATTGGCAAGGTACTTGATCTCTCAATGCCATGGGCAATTCTCAAAGACTGTGAGTTGCAGGAAAGGTACTGATCTTAATTAATAAAGAGAATTTCTTTAGCCAACAATTTCCTTTACCAATGAAATCATCGATCTAATCCTTATCTCCACACTCTTTTCCTGGGTCCTATATCCAAAATATGATGGAAAATCTCTCACAAGACAGCTTGATATAGTGGAAAAAACTCTGGATGATTTGGCTACAGAGGAGCTGAGTTTAAATCCTTGAATTAATGAAGCATCCAACTCTCTGTGACCTCATTTGGGGTTTTCTTGACAAAAATACTTAAGTGGTTTGCCATTTCCATCTTCAGCTCATTTTACAGATAAGGAAACTGAGGGAAGCAAGGTTAAATGACTTGTCCAAATCACATAACTAGTTAGTGTCTGAGCCTGGATTTAAATTCAGGTCTTCCTGACTTCAGACCCAAGGCTCTATCCACTGTTCCACCTAGCTTTCCTGTGAATTGAGAAGAATAGACTAAATTGTTTCTAATATTCCTTTCAGTTCTAAATCTATGATTCCATCAATTGCCAGATCTAGTGACTACTATTTACTTTGGTTTCTACTGTGGGGGAAAAAATGATATTACCAGAAGGAATTTAGAAGCATTACAAGGATTAGATTTAACAAGAGTATATGATGTGCAAGATCTTGTAATAGTGACTGGAATTAGGGATATAATAACAAAAACTAAGCAGCCCTTATGTTCCAGGAGAATTCTCCTGGGAAAATGCCACATGTACACAGATAAGTAAATGCCAAGAAATTTCAAGAGGTAGAATGAACTAAGAACTGGAAACCATTCTTGCTTCTCTCTAGCCTAGTTAAGAGTTGGCAACTGAAGTGTACTTTGGAAAAAGATAGGGAGGAGAGAGGTATGAGAAGGAAGTACATTCCAGATGTAAGGGACAATCTATGCAAAGATATAAAGGCACTAAGACAGTATTATTTGCAGAAAAAACAATTAGCAAACTATTTTGATTAGAACGGAAAATGCATAAAGTGTTGGGTGAGAAACTGAAAACCTTAGGGATATAACTCTATTATTGCCAAGTTTCTCTTTTAGACTGCCGTTGACTAAAGGTATAGGCTTTAGAAGGAAAAGCAAAATTAGGAAGTGAGCAGTTGGTTAAAAACATTGAGAACTGGCTTTCTGAACCAAGGATTAAAGAATAGAATCTTGGACAGGAATGACATCTATCCAACAAGAACTGTTTAAGATATCATGTTAAAATACTGTCTTGCATATCTTATCAAAAGGACTTTAAACTTAAAGAGAATGGGAAGGGAGAAAACTACCCATATGTATGTGTCTGTTAGCCTGTACAGGGTATCCCAAATGTCTTAGGGAAGTTTTAAAGCTTTAATAATTTGTAAATTGTGGGTGCCACAAAATAACAACAATAAAAAGATTACTTGAGAACTTATTTAAAATTTTTTTTAAAATTGTTTCTTATTAAAATTAAACATAACCATTGTTTTGTGCTATATATCACTCTACTCAATTTTTTAATCTTATAGAAAATTTCACCACCTGCTGCTTAGTGACAGAGCAGCATTTGTAATCATAGCCTTATGATATTCCAAAAAATAAAATTTTCATATATACATGACTTTTGATGTAATTTCTTAAAAAAGTCAAAGGGAGGTTAGATCTGACTGAGGTGGCCAAGCAAGACCTTCTTTACCATTCTGAGAAAGTGTCATCCAGAAATTATCACATATAATATATAACATTGTGCCTAGTCTTGTTAAAATTAAAGAAGAGAATTAATTTTTCAGAATTCACAAAACTGGATGAAAAATTCAAGTAAATTAAATCTTGTTTTGTAGCATTATTTTTACTTCTCCAGTTATTAAAGCTTGCAAATACATTGATATAACTCTACCAAATTAGAGACCGTTCTGAGTAGCTACATATCTCAAAGGCTTAAATAATGAAAGAATGTCACTAGAAATACCAAAAATAATAGAATAACATGAGAGATGCCCAGAAATTCACACATGAACAAAGTATGGGTAATGATATGAGCCCAATTTAACCTCATAATTATTGCTGCAACTAAGGGGAATGCGATAATAAGTAAAATACGGCTTTTGGTGAGTATTCCTTTCTCAGAAAAAACAAGACAGGTTAAAAAAGGGAGAGGAGGATGGGGAAAACTAGACTAAAGAATGGGTGAACAAAATAATAGTTTAAGAAGCCATATTCTTAAAAGAAAATCAGGGAATCAAAGTTCAACAATCTGGTAGGAAATATTTGGGGAAAAAACAAACAAAAGCAGAAGGGCTATTATCATCAGAGCACACTACTGATCAACTAGACTTAAGGAAGGGACATATTTGTAGTCAGCTAGGAGGGAACCAGTAGATAACAAAAGATTAGAAAGAGAAGATGGTGGGAGTGGGGAGAAATCTGCTTGCAGAGAAAAGATCCCACACATCGATCAGTTGGCCTTTTTGAGAAGGGCCACTTCTTCATCCAAGAAATAAGTAAAGTGAGATGCAGTGTATAATGATGTCAAAGGAATATGAGATGAGGAGAAAGGAAGAAGAGAGAGCCCTTGGTGGGTGAGCTTAATTTTTTGAGGCAAGTATAAGGCAGTCTTCAGCTGAGAGGGTGAGAATGTGGCTTGGAAGGCTTGAGGAGAGAAAAAAAAAAAAAGGAAGGTTTGGAACAACTTCTAGATGAGATATTAGATTAGGAAAGAGTAGAAGAATTGCCTTACTATAGTGATGACCCAGTTACACTGGATAAAATGAATGTTATAGAACCAGTAAGCGAGGCTTTGTGACTTTTTCCAGTTCTGTTTAGCAGTTCTGTACTGTTTAGCAACATGTGGTTAAAGAATAAAAGAAAGTGCATTGTAGGAATAATCCAAGCTGGGCATCTGTCGAGGAATGATCAAAAGGAACTAAAAATTGCTATGTATAGTATATTTTGATCACTGTTGACAAATCAGTGTTATAGCAGATAAGAATGTGGGCCTTAGAATCAGCAGGAGCTAAGTTCAAATCCAGCTGTAGTCGCCACTTGTGTGACCCTAAACAATTCATTTGACCACTCTTGACCTCGGTTTCTTCATCTTTAAATTTGTAAGGTTGTTGTAAGAATCAAATGAGATAATACATGTAAAACATTTGGCAAACCTTATAGCACTATATAAATGTTAGCTATTTTCATTGTTGTTATAGTAGAATTGGTTTACCAAGAAGTTGGGTTTAGGGAGAGAAGAGTGTCAGAGCAAGGGTTATGGGTTGCAGAAACTACCAAGGCATGGAAGGGGTTGGAAGATCTGGCGGGGATGAAAAACAGAATTGTTAGCAGACAGATTATGATGAGTTAAAATAATTTCTGAGTTCTGAAACTTGGAAATGGAACATGTTTAGATAACAGCAAGATTAAGATTATGACCATCCCTTTGTAAAGGGAATGGAAGGAGTTAGTCATGAAATTTGAATAGATTGAGGAACTGGGAAATTAAGGTAGTGAAGAGAACCTCAATTTGTATGTCTTGCACAAAGTAGTCACTTAATGAATATTTTTTAATCAAATTGAAGGCACAAACTTTGAACAGAGACATCATGTCTCATTGATTTATTGAAGGAAGAGCCTGGCCTGTGATTTCACAGATGTAGGGAGTTTCCTGGTAAGAATATTCCTTTTATTTAAGCAAATTGGTACCTGGTCGGCAATTATCTAATGAGCTTTCAGATGCCATAGAGAGGTGAAAGGACTTACCCAATGTTGCAAAGCTAGTACACATCAGAAGTGGGATTTGAACCCATGTTCCCACTCTGGGACTACTTCTTTTTTCACTATAATGTTATGTCTATACTATACTGCTTTCCATAATATCAAGGATCATCTTCAATTTTCTGACATCTATTGGAGCTATCTCTTTGCCAAAAGCAGTGTGGTGAATAATTTTTTGGCTTGCCTTAAGGATAATATCATTCTTCAAAAGGAAGAAGAACCAACAAGGGAATATTCTATTCTGGATTTGATCCTCATTAACAAGAAGGAGCTTGTTGCTGAGGTGGAAATATTGAGAACTCCAGAAGGAAATGACCACTCTATCTTAAAATTTATGGGGAAAAATAAAAGAAAACCTGGACTTGGTCTGACAGACAATACCAGATTTTGGAGACTAGTTTTCTAAGGAGTCAAAGAAAGGATAACTGTATAGGATCTCGTGGTTGAAAATTTATAAGGAAATGCAGGCCAAGAGTGTTTAGAATCTCTGAAGAATTACATTCTGAGTCATGTAGGTGGTCTCTGACTCTGAGAATCAGAAGGAGGACCCAAGTTCAAATCCAACCTCAGACACTAAATAGCTGTGTGACCTTGGACAAGTCACTTAATGCCAATTGCCTCCCAAAACAACAACAAAAAGCACAAAGAATTAAGAAAATGAAATAATCCTAATGATCAGGAGGGAAAAAAATAACAACCCTACAACCTGGAGATATTTAAAGAAACCATGTAGATGCACAGGATACTCAAAGACAAACTTAGGTTTTAAAAAAGATACATACAGGAGATGGAAGCATGGATACATAAGAAGAAGAAAACTATATCATAGTCCCATAAGAACACTGTGAAGTGTGCTAAAACTCAGAAGGAGCTAAGACTAGCATGGAAAGCAAAAAAAAAAAAAAAATGAAAAGAGGCTCTGTGAGATGTCTTGGGGAAAAGAACAAAGAAGGAATAGGACATTTCCTTGGAAGTGAACACAATCTGCAAACTATAGGCCAATGATCTTAACTTCTATAGCTTGCAAAATTTAGTAACATTATTCAAGAGGAGCTGCTAGGGATAGAGGATTGCCTACCCTGGACTCAAGAAAACCAGGCTCCAAGTCCTGCCATACATATATCATAGTTTTGTGACCTTGGAAAAGCCAATTAATCTTTCACTGCCCCAAACAACTCTGGGACATTTCTCTACAATACCTTTCCTGAAACTGGGACACTAATACATTGTTGGTGGAACTGTGAACGGATCCAACCATTCTGGAGAGCAATTTGGAGCTATGCTCAAAAAGTTATCAAACAGCGCATACCCTTTGACCCAGCAGTGTTTCTATTGGGCTTATATCCCAAAGAAATCATAAAGGAAGGAAAGGGCCCCACATGTGCAAGAATGTTTGTGGCAGCCCTTTTTGTAGTGGCTAGAAACTGGAAACTGAATAGATGCCCTTCAATTGGAGAGTGGCTGAATAAATTATGGTATATGAATGTTATGGAATATTATTGTTCGGTGAGAAATGACCAGCAAGACGATTTCAGAGAGACCTGGAGAGACTTGCATGAACTGATGCTGAGTGAAACGAGCAGAACCAGGAGATCATTGTACACGGCAACAACAATACTCTATGAGGATCAATTCTGATGGACATGGCTCTCTTCAACAATGAAATGTTTCAAACCAGTTCCAATTGTTCAGTGAAGAAAGCCATATACACCCAGAGAGAGGGATATGAAATGTGGATAACAACATAACATTTTCATGCTCTCTATTGATGTTTGCTTGCATTGTGTTTCCTTTCTCTGATTTTTTTTTCTTGTAGATCCGATTGTTCTTGCACAACAATGATAAGTGTGGAAATATGTATACATATGTTTGATTTGTCAAGTATTTTAACATAATTAACATGTAGTAGATTTCCTGCCATGTAGGGGAGGGGTAAGAGCTGGAGGGGGGGCGGAATTTGTAACAGAAAGCTTTGCAAGGGTCAATGTTGAAAAATTACCCATGCATATGTTTTGCAAATAAAAAGCTTTAATAAAGTAAATATATGTGTATATATATATATATATATATATAAGATACCCTTCCTAAACCTTCCCAGCCCCCCTCCCCTTATCATTGGCATCTTCCCTCTGAGATTACCTTTCATTATTCTCTACATATCTTGTACATACAATAATTTCTTCCACGTTGCTGGGTTTAGGAGCACAACTCCCTTAATCTGGAAAAACTGCATAAATTTTTTGACCCTCCTTCATACCAAGAGAAATCCGAATGTTTTATTTTTCCTTTATGAATGTTTGCATTACCTTACTGTAAAATTTGGGTTGAGTATTTAGTCATAAACTCTTTATCATTTGTTAGCTTTCATGTGTCATTGCAACTTCTGCAAAACTCTCAAAAAATTCCCATTTCAGTTCTTATGTCAACCAGTGATATATAAAATGGGGAAAATCTCGATATGGAAGTAATAGCTGTACTTCATTATTTTATCTATGTGTTTGTATTTCCCCTTAGAATGTTAGTGCCTTGAAAGCAGGAAAGTATCCTCTGGATTTAGCACAGTGCTTGGCATGTAGTAAGTACCTAATAGGTGCTTGTTGACTGCCTAATTTACTGAAAAATCAGTGACTTACATAGATAGAAGAAAGTTCCATAGTACAGGTCCAGACAAAACAGGGAAAAAAATTATTAAAAAGTTTTTAGTGGACATCTAGAAAAGAAAGAGATTTGTCAAAAAATGGCAGGATGCCTTCATCAAGCATGGGTTAATAACTGAATAAGCTATTTGAAAAAAAAATAGCTTTTCTAAACTATTAAACTAGAAACTCCTGTATATGTAGTTTGGGTTTAACCAAACATTTGACAGAGTTTCTTGTATTATTCTTGGAGAAATGATACAGAGGTATAAGCTAGATGATAGCATAATTAAGTGGTCCTGGTTGAAGGGCCAAAGTGGATTATTACCCTTAAAAGGACATCTCCAATTGAGGACTCTCAAGAGCTATGCCTTGCCTTGTTCCTTAAAGCAATTTTATCAATCATTTGGATAAAGATATATGAAGCAGCTTATCAAATCTACAGGTGATAATAAGCTGGAAAATGCACATGATGGGAAAAAAATCAGCCCATCTAGAATATTGGACCAAACCAGATAATACAAATTTGAATGATAAATATGAAATCTTGCATTTGAGTTCTAAAAGTCAGCTTTATAAGTACAATATAGGAAAGGTATTTCTAAAAAGAAAATTGTCTAAGAAGTCAAGGACAACTTTTTCTGTTTAATGAGTAGCAGAGGGGAGCAGGAGCCAGCCTTTACTCTTCTGAGGTCTAATTGTTAAATTTTCAGCATGAACATTTATGCCTTGGAAATCAGCAGATGCTATGAATCTCGGCTTGATTTATTGTTTTGTTGATTGTCTAGATGTAAGAGAATACTAGAGAAAATTTTAGTGCAGATTAAACTTAAAAGTATGTCATAGGTACATTTTTTTCCTTTTTGAAAACAAATTGTTCTCTGGTGAAGAGTGTGTTTTTCTGTCAATGAATTTTAAAGTTTGAGGGTCATCATCTAAAATAAAGTTCATCTTACAACTTTTTGCAAAAAAATCTGCTGGTTTTAAATGATCATTTTTGATATATTAGGGCAGGTTGCAAAAAGCAGGTTTCACTATAGGGCAATGAAGAGGTTGCACTAGGCAGGCTCACTTCTAACCTGGTTCCTGAATCTCTGAACTATTTTTCTACCTTGTCCCTGTGAAGATAACTTCTCCTCAAGGGGATTTCACCTCCCTTTTATGTGTTGTCTTCACTCATTAGAATATAAACTATTTCAAGGCAGGAACTCTTTTTTTTTTTTTTTTTTTTGCTTGTATTTGTAATCCCAGCACTTAGTACAGTGCCTGACACATAGTAAACGTTAATAAATGCTTTATCTTTCTATCATACCACAGATGACTAATAGGATAGCAGTGCTAGCAGGTGTTCGATAAATATGACCCACCATTAAAGTCTCTTCTTTCATTTTTCTAGTGGATCATGGTCCACAGATATTCTGATATCCCACACTTCTTTGGGGAATAAAAGTTATATTCACATTTCAAATCTACAATGGCTAACTCATCATTTGCCTTCTTGATTTAACAAACATTAAGTGCCCAATGTGCAAAACACATGTACTAGATCAAAAAGAGTGAGGATAATGACATACAAAATTGAGATAAGACACAATCTCTGGCTTGATGGAGTTAAAAATCTTGTAAGGAAATAAATCCCCTACTCAGAGAACCTCAATATGTGATTAGAGCTTTGGACATAGTTACTGAAGGGCACCAAAGGATGGCCAGATAATGGAGATATGAGGTCAATCATTTGTTCCACCACAGGATTTGTAAAAGTCTCACACTAGAAAACCACATGTGGGTTTGGCAGTTTTGCAGATGGCAAGAAGCCAGTAATAGCCTTTCAGCACTGACTTTATCACTAGATGGCTTTTAAAGACCTTTTCAGGTCTTAAGATCCAATAATTTTTGGATAGGTATCTCTTCAGTGGCTTTTTTCATTTTATATCTCACTTCTGACTGCATAGTCATCTCAGTATCAAACAGTCTAACCTGTGATGACTTGTTTGCCATTGCTGGTCTCCACAAAACATATCCCTTTTTGGCCAGTTTCATTGAGTGGATACACAGACTCTCCTGAGAGATGCGAACAATTCCAAACAAGTAGAGTCTGAAAGATTCCTCCTCCAGGAATCAGGAGCCAGTTGTGGTCACTTGGGGTCCAGAACACAGCTTAAGACACCAAGATTTAGAAGAGTTTCTGAACTCCCAGTAGTTCACACACTTTAGCGTACCTTCTGTGCCCAAGAACTAAAAGTCTTGGCTCTGTTTCACTACAACCGGAACATCTGTGTGTTGACATCATTTCAGGCTTCTGAGCCATCCATTGTGTGTGAATCCTTCTGGAGAGGGCCTCAGGGCAGTCTCCCTCCTATGGTAATATTTGTGCATCTTTTTTTCTGTTTAGATTTTAGATTTAGATTCTGTTTAGAATATTACTAAAGCAACAAAATCCACATTAGTAAAAGTCCCTCTTTATTTTAAAAAATATTTTTAGTATATATGATCTTTTGTACCTCTTTTCTTTACTACTAGCCATTTATATTCAAAGATTTTGTAAATCTGAGTCCTTTTTTTCTTTCAAGGACCAAATTGATAAATAGGCAATAGATGAGAAAGTTTATTTAAAGTATGTTTGTAATTCTTTGATGCAAATGAGTCAAAAATGTTTTGGTTTTATTTCTCCATCAGTGACCTCTGTTGCGTTAGTTTAAGTAGAAAGTAAACTTGCTTGTGCATCACTACTACAAACAATTAGTTGTTGTATTTATTTCAGAACTGATAATATATATATTCCAGCATGACTAAGGAAAGATCATGTTCCTTCCATTCTCCTTTTCATTTTCTACTGAAGCAGCAATGGTGACATGCTAGAAAGAATGCTAGCTCTGACAACTGACCTCCCTTCTCATCATTCAACCGAAACTGTTCAATTCTAATTATTAATGATCTCCAGTTTGTCAAATTCTCTGATCTTTTCTCAGTTATCATTCTTCTTGACCTCCCGGCAACCTCTGATATAGTCACTTACCTTCTGCTGGATAATCTCTTTTTCCTAAGTTTTTGGGACACTGTTCTCTCCTGTTTTTTCTCTGTCTGATCATTCTTTCTCAGTCTTCTTTAGTGGATCTTTATCCAGATCATTCTTATTAGTCTTGGGTGCCCCCCAAGGCTCTATGCTAGATCCTCTTTTCTTCTTGTTTTATACTATTTTGCTTGGTGGAAGCTTCCAAGGATTCAGCCATCATCTTTATGCATATGATGATCAGATTGATTTTTTCCAGTCTTGTATTTCCAACAACCTATTAGATATCTCAAACTGGATGTCCTACTGACATTCAGTTGTTTTAGTTACATCTGTCTCTTTGTAAAACAGTTTGAGGTTTTCTTGTCACAGATACTGGAGTAGTTTGCCATTTCCTTCTCTATTTTACAGATGAAGAAACTGAGACAAGTAGATCTAAGTGACTTGCCCAGAGTCACACACCTAATAAGTAACTGAAGCCAGATTTTAACTCAGGTCTTCCTGACTCCAGGCCTGATGACCACCTAGCTGCCCTAATAGATGTTCCATAGACATTTGAAACTCAGCTTGTCTAAAATTGAACTTATGTTTCCTCCAAACTCTCTTCTCTTCCTAACTTTTTTAAAAAGTTAGGGCCTTTCTGTATTCCTTGATCTCTCTCACTACCCTCCATATCCAATTCTATCTTTTCAACCTTCATAAAATCTCTGTTACTCTTTTTTTCTACTATGATGCTACTATCACCCAGGCCCTCATCATTTCAAATTTGGATTATCACAGTACTGTTCAGATTGGTCTCTCTCCAATTTCAGTTACTTTGGACTAACTCCACTAAGCTGTCAAATTGGTCTTTCTTTAGTACAGATAAGTGGCCCAGTGCCTAATCTGGATTCAGGAAGATTCATCTCCCTAAGTTAAAATCTAGTCTCAGACACCTAGTAGTGGGGCAAGTCACTTAACCCTGTTTGCCTCAGTTTCCTGATCTGTAAAATGAGCTGGAGAAATAAATGGAAAATCACTCCAGTATCTCTGCCAAGAAAACCCCAAATGGGGTCATGAAGAGTTGGACAAAAGCGAACAAATAACTATGTCCATCTCCAAAATCAATGTAAAACCTTCTGTTTGACTTTAAAAACCCCTGTAACCTGGCCCCTTTCTACCTTGGTAGCTTTTTTACAACTTATACCCTTTTTCTCTTCCCACCTACTTAGTGATTCAATGACACTAAACCCATACTCTTCATAGTTCCTCACCCAGACACACCATCTTATTTTCGCTGGCTGTTCTCTATGCAGAAACTCTCCCTCCTCATTTCTTTACTGGTTTCTTTCACATCTCACCTAAAGTCCCACTTCTACAAGAAGCTTTTTTTGACTCCCCTTAATGCTAGTACTTTACTTCTCTTTATTGTCTCTCATTTATTCTGTATATAACTTGTTTGCACATATTGTCTCCCTCATAAGAATGTCAACTCTTTGAGGACAGGGAATATTTTTGCTTTTCTTTATATCCACAGGACTTAGCACACTGCCTGATCCATAATAGTTGCTTAATAAATGGTAGTGGACTCACTGATTGGAGCCAGAAGTCTTGGGTTCATATATCAATTCATGTATCAATCCTTTACTACCTATGTAACTGTCTTCAAGTCAACTCCCCTGAATTTCCAGTCTCTCATATATAAATTATAAAGTTTGTATTAGATGGCATCTGAAGCCCTTTCTATCACTAGTTCTATGCTCTGTGTTCTTTTCAGTGAGAAAAAAAAATTGAGAAACAAGAAACAAATAGAGAATAAAACCAAACACTGCAACGTGCTATAATGACTCCAATCAAAATTCTGGAAACATGACAGACTAAGAAGACACAAGACAAGCCTCATGCTCTATTAATCTCAAAAAAAAATTAGTAAAAGAAACACTGAAAAGAAATGAAATTGCTAAAAATTCTCCTAGGAAAATTAAGATCTGTTAGAAAGATAATAAACCAAAACAAAAAAAATGTATCCAGATACAGTATTTTTAAAATTATGAAATAAAAAGCATTAGAAAAAAGTATTTTAAAGCAATAGAAAAAGTAGCAAGAAGGAAACAAATCCTGAGAGACAATAAGGAAGATAGAAAAAGCAATCTCTGCCCCCAAAAAATAGCAAGAGGAATTAAAAGAACGGATGTAGCACACCTCAAAAATATAAGGAAGAATTAAAGAATCTCAAGAGGAGATGATGACAAAACTTCAGCTAAAAGGAAAATAGCACAGGGAATTTAAAAACATCAGTTTCCATAGCCAAAAACATGTTTAGCACACTAGAAGACAGAGAGGCAGCTAAACCCAGTTGAAAAGGAACAACAAACTCAGAAAATAATTCAACTATAAAAATATTTGGAAGTAATGAAGATGAAGAAAGTGACAAATTTGGAGGATAGATGAAGGAAAGGAAACCTCACCATTATTAGGATCCTGGAAAATGTCAAAAAAAAAAAAAAAGAGAAGTATCTGATCACATATTTTTAGGAAATTTGTACAAGAAGATTTCTGAGCAATAGGAATTAAATGATAAATTCATTCAGATGAAGCATTATCAAGCTTCAAAATTATAATTATAAAGTGTCTTCCAAACAGCCAAAAGAAAGGAAAAACATCACACACAAAAAAAGGTCAATAAGGGTCCTGTGAGATTTTTTTCAACAGGAAACCAGAAATGAAAAATAGATTTGAAGTATTATAGTTTAAAAAAAAAAGCATTATTTCAATCCCTGAAATTAATACCCTCATTTCCCAGTGAATCTAATTATAATTCAGGTGGGGGGAGCGGGATGGACATTTTAAAAACAAAATTGCCCGAAAGAACCTCATAGAGTTGATGAAGGAAAAATGGTCCCTCAAAAGAACCTTTGTAAATGAGCTACAGAAACACTAGAGTGTATGCAACAAAAATAGTCATCATCTCTGATAAGTTCAACTGGTAAGTTAGTAAGAGAATGGAACCTAAAATCAAGACTTTTGGTTTCATCTCCCACTTCAGACACTAACCACTGGATCATAGTCAAGTCACTTATCTTTCAGGACCTTAATTTCCTCATCTTTAAAAGATAAATAATAATGCTTCTACTACCTTTCTCTATATAGGGTTTCTGTGAGGGAAACAATTAATCAAAAAGTATTTATTAAGTACCTTCTATGTGCCAGGTACAATGCTAAGTACTAGGATAAAAAAGCAAAAATTTCTGCTGTGAGGACTTACATTCTATCACTGTAAAGTATGTAAATATCTATAGATTATCTATATTATTTATATTATCTATCTTACTATTTTAGCTTTTAACTAATAATAATTATTATTAACTGATGATTAATGCATATCTATCATATGTATGTGCACATATTATACACAGTATGTACATATATACTTTATTTTAATATAGTATACACATGTGTATTGTGTAATATAGGCAATACATAACCAATTTATAAATATTATATATATGCATATACTTATATACATCTGTTCATATGCTGTACATCTGTAATATACCTTGTGTATATAAACATATATCATATACATTCATCATATATATATATATATATATACGCATTCTGTACATATACACCTAAATGCATCATATACCTAGATATATATATCTTACATATACACATATACATGGAGAATGTGTATGTGTGTGTGAAAGATAGAAACAAGGTTAAGGAGTAGGAACTAGAAGCTGGGGAAATCAGGAAAGACTTCAATAGGAGTTAACATTTGAGCTAAGTTTTACAGATTAGTTCTTCTCCAAGGTAGAGGTGAGGAGGGAATGTACTCCAGGCATGGGATATATAAAGACACAAAGAGGGGAAATCAAGAGCCATGAAGTCTAAGGAGTAAATAGGCCAGTTTAACTAGACTATAAAGCAATGTGAAGGGTAGTAATAATTCCTACAGCTAAAAGGGTAAGTTGGGGCCAGATTGAAAGGCTTTAAACTCTAAACAGAGTTTATATTTGATTATTGAGGTAATAGGGAAACACTGGAATTTATCGAGGAGAGAGCAGAAGGTCAATCTTTTAAAATATTCATTCCATTATGTTATGTAGAAGATGAATTAGTGTGAGAAGAGACTTGAGGAAGGAAAAGACTATTGTTGTAATCCAGCTGAGAGAAGACAAGGGCCTGAAGTCAGATTGTCATTGGGGACAGATATGAGAAGTGCTTTGGAAGTAGAAATTTTATAAACATTAATATGAAATATAAATATCAAATATTGCTTAATATAAAAGCCCCTATGAAATTACAAAATTATTACAAGATTGAATTGGTTGAATTAGTGAATGATAAAAATGATCTTGAAAAAAGCATGCTATCAAACAAAAAAATTCTTTTAAAAAGTAGTATAGAAACAAAAAAGCATTAAATATTAATAACAGAAAAGGAAATACAGATAAATGAGGGTAAATTGGAAAGGTGTCAGTGATAATCCCAAAGGGAAAGTTAATGAGTTGTTTTAGGATAAATGGCATAAAAATATAGGAATTCTGCATAATATTCATTCATTGTTTGGCTCAGTCATAGAAAACAGTACATCATATTCCCTCCTGAAATAAAACAAATAACAGCCTTACATAGAATTACAGAAGAAAAGCAGTGCTATGTGATGTAAAGAACATTGGATTTTAGAAGCAGAGAACTTGGGTTTCAATAACAGCTCTGCTACTTAATACCAGTCACAATTTCCATGATACCGTTTCCCCATCTTTAAAATGAGAGTGATAATAGCAGCAGTCTTATAGGGTTGTTATGAGGATGAAATTTATATCTACATATATGTGTGTATGTGTACATAAATATATATATATACATGTACATATACATATTTATGTATTTTGTTTGATATATAAAATGACTTTATAAATCTTAAAAGCACTATATACAAATGTAAACTAGTATTGATATTTTTTTCATCATTTTTAATTATCAGTGTGACTGTGAGCAAATTGCTACATATCTCTCCATATTTCTTTCCTCTTCTTTAAACTTAAAGAGTAGGATCTAGTAGTTTCCAATATAACTTCAAGTAATAAGTCCTGTGAACTACTGTCAGAATTTAAAACTATTAAGTTAAATGTCAACAGATTGAACATCCTTCCACCTTCCCACCCCCAAGGAATTCTAGAATGGATTGAAAAACAGAATGCATGAACAACAGAACATGTTGTCCACAAGAAATACAATTATACAAAATGATCACAGGATTTTAAAGTGAAAGGGTGGACTAAAATATATTATGTTACAGCTAGCTCTACAAAATCTTGAGCTGTGTTTATAACTGAGAGAGTTGAATTCAAATAAGAATTAATAGAGGCAAACAAGGAAATGAAACATGCTTAGGAAACTACTGATAATGAGCATATGTTAATTTTGAATATATACTACATATATATATATATACATCAAATAATGTAACCTCTGAGTTGATAAAGGAAGAGTACTTACTGTTACAGAAATAATTAGATAATTAAGCATAGGAGATTAAGTGTAGGGGAATAAATGAATCCATTCTCAGAAGATGAAAATTTTTTTTAAAAAGATAAATTGGAGGAAATGCATTTTTCAAACTTCTTGAAATGAATAAAAATGTATTCTGAAAATTTAATGAGAAAAATAAAAAATATTTTAAGCACATAGGAAACATAAAAATTGTGTATGTGCTGGGTCACAAAGAAGTCTTAGATATATTTAGAACAGAAATGTGAAATGCCACATATATAGACCTTAGTACCAGAAAATGAGAAGCCAGCAATGATAATATGAACAACATGAAAATTAATTGGAGGTTAGTTTATAAAATTATGTTATAAATCATATGAAGTTATGATAAAGTAATTCAGTATTTCTGATGGTTGAATTTTCTTAGATTTCATACCATAAGAAAATATGTTATAATGGCACTATAGTGCTAATGAGATGAAAACATAGTTAATATAAAATAATTCTCATTACATATCTTTCACATGTACCATTGGTCATAAGAACAAGGTTCACTGAAGAAAGCGTTACTTTACACATTTTTAACATGAGGGCACATGAGTGGTTGAGTTGTTAGTTTATTCTGTTATAGCACTTTATGTCTTCATACTCTGCTCACCAGCTGTGTTTACTTTGTCTTTAGAAAAGTTGTTTTTCAAGTTTATCTGCCCTCTCTGTTAAAGTTCTTCTTAAGACTAACTAACCCTTCTAATGCAATAACAGTGAAGAGTTAACTATATTAGTGAATTTCTAAGTACAACATTACTATTTGGGCTTATTTCTTGTAGGAAAATCTGTCAGGAAAATATTGGTATCTTTCTATGTATTTCCATTATTTATTCATAGACAAATCACAAAAAGTTATTTTGAAGTTGTATTTTTTAACCCTTAGGAGATTTAGAAACAAACCTAAATCCTCCAGTAATGTTTGGCCCATTACTAAACTGTTTCTTGATAGATTATTTAAAAATTGACATTCTTTTCAGCAGGCCTAAAATTCTAGATTGGACTATTGCAAGCTACTTATAACAACTAGTCAGTTAAGTCAATTTAATTATTTAAATATCAGGTAGAAAAACAGCAAAAGGATGATTGGGTACCTGATTCTATCTTCACTTTTTAATGGACTATGTTCATTAACAGGATTTGTCAGAGTGTCTATTCCTTCAGACTGTTTTGTCATCAATTTTATGAGAGAGACAAATACAGAGAGATATAGAGGAGAGAAGAAAGGAATTATTTAAAAGAAAGCTGAAGGAGAGATTTGGGGATATATGACCTTCATATAGCAGTCTTGCCTCACCCCCTTTTTTTTTTCATTGTACTCTAACTTCTACTTTTTAAATTTTTTCGTCCCTGCCTCGTTTATCTTTTTTTTTAATTAGTCTCTTTTTATACCACTGTACCTTTCTGGTGTTTGTCTCCTATTTCCAAACTGAACTATGAGGTAGAAGTCAAGTTATGGTTGGAGGTCTATGGAACATATGTAACATAGGTCTTAAGTTAAATAGTTTCATGATTAAATTAGTATCTATAAATGAATGAATGTTACAGTTTAGAATTTGATCTGAATGCAAAAATTAAGTCAGTGTAGCAAGAAGTCTAGTTTATTCTCCCAGAGCAAGGATGGATATCTCTCCCCCTCCCCAGGATTCTAGGGATATCCCTGGGGGTTTGAGGGTATCACTTCTCTAACACTGTCAACTTAAGCCCTCTTTCAGTTATGTATGTTCACAAGATTTTTACTTCAAAGAGATAGCTAGGGGGTGCAGTGGACAGAGCACTGGGCCTGAAGTCACAAAGACTTATTTTTATTAGTTCATATCTGGCCTCAGACACTTCCCAGCTGTGTGATCTTGAGAAGTCATTTTGTTTGATTCAGTTCCTCATCTGTAAAATCAGCTGGAGAAGGACATGGCAACCACTCCAGCATCTTTGCCAAGAGAACCCCAAATGGCATTGTGACAAGTCAGACATGACGGAAGACTGAATAACAGCAGCAATTTACTTCGAGATCTAGGGAGAACATAAGTGTGCATTTCCCCGTAACACTTCAGGAGCACACTCTTCCTTGTACCACCCAAGACTTTGGGAGAGTGAGCTCCAACTTAATTGTTTCTGTACAAGTGCTCATCCAAATGAGTCCCCTCTCCACTGCCTCATAACCTAGCACAGGCTTCCTGTGCCTCATTCTCCTGATCATTTGAAACTCCTAAGATTATAGCCTTCACCTCTCACCTAAAATGAAAGAGTAAATGCCAAACACCAGGGCAAAAGCAAAGAAACAAGGCTTTTATTTGAAGGCCACATTGATTTCAAGTTGGAAAGTCCTAAAGCCTCTCCCCTCACAGCATTGTCTCTTACCCTGTTGGCTCCAAATTGGAAGAAATCAAAACAAGAAAAGGTAGAAAAGTAACTTTAGTGCCCTTTGAATATGCTTCTAATGTCTGTTTTTTCAGCCACAACCAGAGAAGTTTCTCTTCACCATGTGTCTAGGAGACTAAAATCAGACTTACAGAATGTAACTTCTACCCCCTTTAAGTTCACATGGGAATTGTTAATAGTCACCTAAGGACTCTTGGTATCATCCTGGCTCAAGGTGAAAGGGGCCCAGTCCCCCTTACTCAAATTAGGCAACTCAATTCTTCTCTATTTTAAATAGTAAAACTTGGAGGAATAATGAATTCATACCTGCTATGTCTCTGTGATACCTTAAAAAATCTAAGATGTTCATTCAATATTCCTTAGTAGTTTCTCAATATCACTGTACTTGCATCTTCCTTTATCATAGACACTGATTCACTTCATCTGAATTTTAAAGACTGTCCTCTTCTTTTTGTTGGATTTGGAGAAGGGAGCCTGACTTTGTTTTTATATTTGTGTATAAGTATGTGTATGTATGTATATATAGAGAGAGATATATTTATACATGTACACACACATATATATATATTCACATACACATTATATGTAATGTATATTAAAATAGAGATTGGATCTGTGAGCTTTCAATAATCTTGGAGTACTGGGAAGTTAAATGTCACTCAGTTAATATGTTTCAGAGGCATAATTTGCTACCTGTATTCTTCTGGCTTGGAGGCCATCTTTCTGTCCACCCCCCTGCCCCAGTCCCCTTCTCTGTATTTATTACAATGAGTTAAGACTCTAAATGTGAGTTTCTATACCATCTGAGAGATGATTTGAGTTTCTTCGGTCAGACAGCCTGTGGGCATGCATCCTAGATTTCATAAAGTAGCAATGTGTTTTTCAGGCTGTGCTTTAAATGCATCCTGCCAAAAGCCACCCCAAGTGGAGCAACAGAGAAGACATATCATCAGGCCTGTTCCAGATGTCCCTGGCATCGACCATATGCTGTCATTCCTTCTCCATGTGTGACCACAGTGCTTCCCCTCCCTTCTTCACATTCTCCAAACTATTGATTTCTAGATCACAGTCGAAAGGATCAGATGAAATTGTGATTGAATGTGATGTGAAACGTGGCTTTTCCCTTCAATGATCACTAGCTAATTTGACCTACTTTTTCTGAGCACTTTAAAGGAATCTGCCCAGTGTAGGGACTAGGCTACAAAAACTGTCAACTTCAGAACTCCCAATAGAGAAAGTAAAGATTTCATCCGGCCTCCTCCCCATCTGCCTTGGCTTCCCACGACTACCCACCAAATGTGGAAAAAAAAATATTTTAGGCTTTTTTTAGTTAAAAACTTTTATTATCCAAATTTGAAAAACCAAGGTTTTCTAGAGTTTTATCACAAAACTTTGAAAATAAAACATCTCCCAGAAACTCATTCTGACCAAGTGGCTTTATCAGATTTATAATTATTACGTTGACATCATAACTCATTTCTGTTAGTACTTTCTAAGTGGAGGTTCAAGTCCTTTGCTTTTAAAAAAAAAAATCTTTCTTTTAATTAAATATTTTTTCCAGATGGTGAAATCTCTTTGGAAAAAGAGGCTGTTAAATTTAAGACAGTGTTTACTGTCATTTATCTTGATTGTTGTTATTTGACACTTCTTTTAAAGGAATGACTTTTTTAAAAGAATGCATTTCCTGTGTAACAAAACGAAACCTCATGCAGAAGTGAAGTGGGCTTTTTTCATGAAGAGTCAAGAGTGAATTGTAGTGGGAAGAACAATAAACTTTCCTTCTGCCAAAAGTTAACAACAGCAAAAAAGTTTTGACCTGATGAAAGGTTGGATTCATTTAAATGGTTATGTGGGCTGCTTAAGACTAAAATCTTGTTCACAAAACAACAGTAACTACTTGAGCCATATCACTTTTTTTTAATAAGGAAAAAACCCAGAATTCTTGTAAGAATATTCATTTTAGTTTTATATGATTATACTTTTACTAGGGATCTGCTTTTAAATATAAATATTTAGTCTATAGTCACAATTAGAAGTTGCAGGTAGCCAATGATGCCTCCCCAATAAAGCTAATTGGTTCCAGGTAAAATTCTCTTAAGGCTTTCCCTAATTTGTTATCTTATACTGATAATGTATTTCTTATTAAAAGTCATATGATACGTTATTTGAGTTACTTATCATTGAAGTTATTTTGTATTTTACATTAGATTATTTTGGTGTATCAAACTTGGAATTGAAAATTAAGGGAATTAATTCATACTACAGTGAAAAGAATACTGATTTTGGAGATCTTTTTCAGGATCTAGGCTTAAATTCTAGCCTTATGCTATTTTCTACCCATTTAATATTGGGCCGCTCACTTTGGGCTTCTGTTTCTCTAATGGAAAAATGAGAGAGTTAGACCGGATGGCTTCTCAGTTCCTTTAAATTCATGTCCTATAAATTATTAATATAGATATCTTCTTTTGGAATCTAGATCTATAATTTCATAGGGAATTCCTAGTAGATTTTCAACTAGTCTGCAATTTATAGCCTTAGTATTTTCTGGGAGACTGTAAGGGCCCAAAGTCATATAACAGTTTTCCTGACTTTGAGCCAGTTTCTCTTGAAGTACTACTATCCCATAATTCTTCATTTTTCTCTAACTTAAAGATTATAAGATCCTTTAGGAAAGCTATCAAAATTGTGTGTAAATTAGGTTTTTAAACCAGGCTGCTCTAAGTCGAGGAGTTATTTTCTTTAAAAAAAAATAACATTGTCATAACTGCATTCTTGGTACTCTTTTTTGTGAAGCAATTGGGGATGACTTGCTAGGGGTCACATAGCTAATAACGTGAAGTTGGATTTGGACTAAGATCCTCTGGACTCCAGAGCTGGTGCTCCATCTACTGAGCCATCTAGCTGTCCTTCATTTTTTTGTACTCTTGATCCTGATTAGGGTTTTATTGAATAACAAAGTTTCTGTTTCTCTTCTTAATTAGAATTCTCTGAACTTTTAATACAAAAAAAATCCATTTTCTAATTGTTGGTCATATAGAAATTGTAAGTTAGAAGAACCACTGGGTCCAATCAGCATTCATCAATCTGGAATGAGTAGCTCAGTCATCCTCATCCTTCAGCATCAGGAAAAAAAAGGAAAGTAACCAACTTTTTTTTGTTTATTTCTTCCTTCCATGTAACTGAAATCATATGATTATAAAAGCTAGCCAATCATTCTCATTCATTTTAAGATGGTTTGGGGTGGAAACTTAAATTCTCAAAAAATATTACTTGACAAAGTAGTGTTTAAGAGTAGATTTTCTTGGGCATGGGACAGCTTTTATTTTTCTCCTTTTTTGTCCTTGTTTTCTACCTGCTCTCTAGCCTAATTGTGCTGGAAATTTATCAATTTACCCTATCCTTATCCAAATGTATTTTCTTCCCCATATGTCCCAGGCCAAGCTTCTTTACTTTTTTTGTAGATCACTAGCACCTTTAACAGTCTGGTGAAGTTCATATTTTTTAATTCACCAATTATATTGAAATATAGTGTATGTATCTATGTGTATGTACATGTATATATAATATACATATATTTTGTATATAAATATGTATTTGTATCTATGAACACTTTTTTTTTTTTTTTTGCTGAGGCAATTGGGGTTAAGTGACTTGCCCAGAGTCACACAGTTAGGGAATGTTAAGTGTCTGAGACCAGATTTGAACTCAGGTCCTCCTGACTTCAGGGCAGGTGCTCTATTCACTTCGCCACCTAGCTGCCCCTACTAACTTTATTTTCAAAATACATACAAAGATTGTTTTCAACATTCACCTTTGCAAAACCTTGTTTTCCACAATTTTCTCTTTTCCTTTTCCTCTCCCCCTCCCCTAAACAAGTAATCCAATATAGGTTAAACATGTAATTCTTCTAAACAAATTTCCACATTTATCATGCTGCACAAGAAAAATCATATCAAAAAGGGAAAAAATAAGAAAGAAAAAAAGGCAAGCAAACAACAACAACAACAACAAAAAAAGGTGAAAATACTATGTTGTGATCCACACTCAATCCCTATAGTCCTCTCTCTGGACACAGATGGCCCTCTCCATCACTGGTCTATTGGAACTGGCCTGAATCATCTCATTGTTAAAAAGAACCTCATCCAGGCCGGGAGAGACTTGCATAAACTGATGCTGAGTGAAATGAGCAGAACCAGGAGATCATTATACACGGCAACAACAATACTATATGATGATCAATTCTGATGGACATGGCTCTCTTCAACAATGAAATGTTTCAAACCAGTTCCAATTGTTCAGTGATGAAGAAAGCCATATACACCCAGAGAGAGGGATGTGAAATGTGGACCACAACATAACATTTTCATGCTCTCTATTGAGGTTTGCTTGAATTATGTTTCCCTTCTCAGATTTTTTTTCTTGTAGATCCGATTTTTCTTGCACAGCAAGATAACTGTAAAAATATGTATACACATATTCGATTTGTCAAGTATTTTAACATAATTAACATGTAGTAGACTTCCTGCCATTTAGGGGAGGGGTGGGAACTGGGGGGGGGGGCAGAATTTGTAACAGAAAGCTTTGCAAGGGTCAATGTTGAAAAATTGCCCATACATATGTTTTGCAAATAAAAACCTTTAATAAAATTTTAAAAAAAGAACCTCATCCATCACAGTTGATAATCACATAATCTTGCTGTTGCTGTGTACAATGATGTCTTGGTTCTCTTCATTTCACTCAGCATCAGTTCATGCAAGTCTCTCTAGGCCTCTCTGAAATCATCTTGTTGGTTGTTTCTTATAGAACAATAATATTCCATAACATTCATATACCATAATTTATTCAGCCATTCTCCAATTGATGGGCATCCATTCAGCTTCCAGTTTCTTGCCACTACAAAAAGGGCTGCCACAAACATTCTTGCACATGTGGGGCCCTTTCCTTCCTTTAAGATCTCTTTGGGATATAGGTCCAGTAGAAACACTGCTGGGTCAATGGATATACACAATTTGATAGCCCTTTAGGCATAGTTCCAAATTACTCCTCAGTTTTCCCATATCCTCTCCAATATTCGTCATTATCTTTTCTTTTCATCTTAGCCAATCTGACAGGTGTGTAGTAATTCCTCAGTGTTGTCTCAATTTGCATTTCTCTAATCAGTAGTGATTTAGAACATTTTTTCATATGAAGCAGCTTTCATTTCTTCATCTGAAAATTGTCTGTTCATTTCCTTTGACCATTTATCATTTGGAGACTTTGCCTATGCCTTTAAACCCAAATTACTCTGGCTGTTATTGATTGGCCAGTAGTAGTCCTAAGCCCAAACCTCACCTGCTCATTGTTTGGCTTTTGGTAGCTCAGAGTAAATATAAATAGCAGTTGTTTCTGTTCTGGCCAGAAACTCTGAAGGCCTTTCCCTCCCTGATTGATTCTTTTGTGAAGGCAGACTTGGCCATCTTTTTCCATAATTCTTACATAGCTTCTAACTACTGAATGGGTGTTGCCTCAGACAAACTGAGACCTGGGAAAGACCTTAGTTTTTAAAAAGGCCAAGGTCTCCCACTACATCTGTGGTCGTCCCTACTAGTCTTAGTCTATGTCTTGCCACTGCACTCTAATGACTCTGGAGGAGAAAGTGGAATAGATGACTTTATACAGCCCTGCCTCCACTTAAATCCAGCTCACTTAAAAGTCAAGTTATCATGTTTCCATTGTCCTCTTTGAGAATGGAGAATGAGCAACAACAAAAATAAGCAATCTTATATCTTAAATTTATACTGCTAAAAATTATTGCTAAATTATACTGGAGGTGGAGAAAGACATCATGATCTTAAATTTATACTGGTAGAAATTATTGCTAGATTATATTGAAGGTAGAGAGTAAATAAAAACTATTTATAAACTTGATCAACTGAATAGCAAAATGTTGGCAGCTAGGTGCCTGAATGGATAAAGTGTTGAGCCTGGAGTCAGGAAGCTCTGAGTTCAAAAGTTCTCAGATACTCACTAGCACTGGGGTCCTGGGCAAGTCACTTAATTTCTATATATTTTTTCCACTGGAGAAGGAAATGGCAAACAATTCCAATATCTTTGCCAAGAAAACCTCATATGAGTTCAGAAAGAGTCAGGCACAACAACAGCAATAATAACAGCCCCTCCCAAATATATTTTTCATTCCCAATAGGAAATATTAAAATAGGAAATAATATTTAATTTTTATCTTAAATTTAACTATTTATGTGAAAAAATAGACAGGAATAATAAGTAGTATAATGCTTGATTAGTATAAAAATATTAATATGAAGGAAAGATCAATATAAAATAATATGTAGGGAAAGGGAAGGGATTATATCCATGTGTGTTATATATATATATATGTGTGTGTGTGTGTATGTGTACATGCACATATACATATTTCAATTTCATACACATAAGATACTCCTGGATAATAAAATTCATTCGTCTAACAAAGCAAGCAGCACCTTTTCTTCAATTTAAAGTCTTAGAAATTTGCCTAAAATCCAACTTCTTTAACAAATGTGGTTCATATGTGGTTCATAACTCCCATATGGAGACATTTAACTGAATGTAGACACTGCAAAATTATGATTTATTATCAGAAAATGTTTGATTTGTATACCTGTTTTATACATCTGTATATCAGGAGGCATGTAAAAGTTTCTCAAGCAAAAAAGTTGTTACAGGTGGAAAAAGTTTAAAAAGCTTTGGCTTAGAACACTGAGAAAGGTCCATTGACTTACTCTAATCACAAAGCCAGTATATTTCAGAGAATATATTTGAACCCATGTCTTCCTTATCCACTACACTAAGTAGCTTCTTACCAAAATGGATAGTAGATCATACTCCATATATATATTTATTATTCACCTTATTGCCAGTATTTTTAATTTGATGTTAAAGTTTGGCTTTATACAAATCTGTGTTTGTACTGTAGTTCAAGGAGGAAGTATAGGTCCCTGTTTTAAAAATGCTGGTCGGGGCAGCTAGGTGGTGCAGTGGTTAGAGCACCAGCCCTGAAATCAGGAGAACCTGAGTTCAAATCTGGTCTCAGACACTTAACATTCCCTAGCTGTGTGACCCTGGGCAAGTCACTTAACCCCAATTGCCTCAGCAAAAAAAGAAAAAAAAAAAAGAGAGAAAAATGCTGGTCAAATGAACAAGTGACTGTTTTGTTTGTCCTTTATTTTTGAAGAGAACCAGTGACATCATAGGGTAATGTTCTGACCATGATTGAATTGGATTTAAGTGAGGCAGAGTCAGCCCCAGTCCCTCCTCCAGAGGCATTGAAGTCCAGAGTCCAAAGGATGACTGGTGATGGCTGGGTAATTTTGGCATTTTTGATGTCTGAGCCAGCTGCCTTCCTAACCCTGGAACAAATTGTTTTCATCCATCCATTCTGCTGGGAGGGGTCTTCACCTGTTTGAACTATCCCCTACTTGCCTGTGGGTTTGAAGCCTATTGGTTACCCTTAACCTGGGTTAACCCATCTGCCAAAATGGTTTTACCAGCATGTGTCCCCTGGGCTTGCTACAGCTTCGTAGAGCCACAGGTTAGAGTTAAGCGAATCAGGTCCAAACCAAAGGTACACGAGCAGCCCTAAAATGGGCCTGGCAAGCCTTCACCAAAGAGGTGCCAGTCCTCCCTGAGTAACCCACACTTCCCAACAAGTGGCTGTATAGGGATCATGATGTATAAAACAAGCACAAAACAAAATAATCTTATAGCAGTAAGTTAAATTTTTGCATTATCAAATTGAGGATGAATTTTCAATAAGTTTTTAAGTTTGGAATATTTCATGAAATTTGAGAGCATTCGAGTCCTGAATGATTGTGAATTCCATTTTTAAAAAGGTTGGGAAGGGCATAAATGAGCTAAAATGAGAATTAATGATTAGGAAAGTACTTTTCTTTCAAAAATGACAAAATAATAACAGTTATATTATCAAATTTCTAATTTATTACACCACTATACAATAGTCTTCAATAGTCTTTTTAAAATATGGAATAAGTTTGAAGTGGTACAAATTCTTCTGAAACAAAATTTTAGGATATCATTTAGATTTAGACTTGAGAAAAAGTCTGCCCTGCCAAAATGCAGTTTCTACTTTATAAATAAATGAGTATGAAGTTCATTGAAATATTCATTATATCTGATAATAAAATTTAGATGATCAAGTGAAATTTGTCTAAGCATTTTGCATTGAGTTTGTAACTCCTTTTTTCTTTCCTAATACTAGATTCTTCAAATGAAATCAGTGTTCATATGTTAAATATGCTTTCTAAAATCAATGAACATATATAGAATAAATTTGTATATTCTAATTTATTCTTAATATATCAGCAGCACTTAATATATTTAGTAGCACTTTAATGGTAACAAAGAATTGAAAAGAAAGGGGGTGGTGCTCATTGATTGGGAAATGGCCAAACAATAGTGTGTAAATATAGCAATATTATTGTGCCATAAAAAAGTAGTGGAAATGAAGAATTCAGAGAAGTGCATGAAAGATTACAGCACAACCAGATAGCACAATCAAAAGAACAATTTATACAATTGTAATATAAAGGAAAACAACTTTGAAAGACATTGGAAAGATAAGGAAACACAAACCAACTCATTGGGAGTGAAAGTGATGTTAAGAAAAAAAATCAATAATCCTCATTTACAAAATTATTGTTTCTTCCTAATGCTTAGATCTTACAACACTATAAATGATTCACTGACATGATTGAATTTCATATTTTTCAAGTATAAATGTTCCTATAAATAATGCAGTGGGATGTGATATTCAGTCCTCCCTTGGTTTCTATGACAATGTATTTTCCTCCTACCTCTTTCACCATTCCCTTGTTTTCTTAACTGGCTCTTTCCTCACTTTTTCATGTTAGTTTTCTCCACCTTGTTCATATGATGTATTGTCATTGCTTAAATTATCATGAATGACTCTCAAATCTATGACTCCAAATTTATCCTCACACCTAAACTTTAGACAGATATTTTCCATCTTCTATGTATAGTGGTATGTCTCAACAGTCACTCATTCATTCATGTCTAAAACTAAATATAATTTTCCCAAAAAAATTCTTCTTCATGATTTGCATATTTTTAATTGTGGCTTCATTTGTTTAGTTATCACATGTACAAAATGTTGGGATTTGTCTTTGATTCTGTCTTCATTATTGGCCATATCCCAAAAAACAAAATGTTAAAATAATAATTCCATTGTAACGCATAATATTTGTTGTTCAGTATGACTTTAAGAATTATAAATACAATCCAACAAGTTATACTTTATTTTTTTGTTACCCACCAGAGACAAATTCTGCTATTGAAAGCCTTTGAGATCTAAAAATGTATCAGAAAAACTAAAGCAGAATTTATTCAGAAAAGTAAAGCAATACTTCAAGGAAAACTAATTTCCTCCAACTTACCCCATGATATTTGTTAATTTTTTATCACTTATTTTTATAAGCATTGTAAATAAATATTTTGGTGGTAATTTATGGACTATAAAAAATGTCAAAGCTACTTTAGTTAAGGATGAAGTTTTGGTTTCTAATTTTTATGTTTTGTTCAGTCATTTCAGTCATGTCCAACTTTCTGTGATCCCATTTGGGACTTTCTTGGCAGAAATCCTGGAATGGTTGTCATTTCTTTCTTTAGATCATTTTGCAGATAAGAAACTGAGGCAAACAGGATTCAATGACTTGTGCAGGATCACTCAGCTAAGTGTCTGAGGTCAGATTTAAGCTTAAGCCTAGAGAAAGAAATGGCAAATCACTCTTTGTCAAGAAAAGATCATGAAGATTCAAATACAACTGAATGACTGAACAACAAAACTTCCTGATTCCAGGCCCAGTACTATCTATCTACCCTTATTTTTCTAGTAGGCCCCAATTAAATTATAAGTATGTAGGAGTTTAGGCACAATAAAAGAATGAAAGTTCATAAAAGATTCTACTACCTCAATTTCCCCAACAAAATATCTAATAAGAATAGAGATTAAACTTGTGGTTTTATTGTGTAAGGAATCCCCAGGGAAAAAATTCTTTCTACTACTGGAGATCAGAAATTGCTCTATATTTTATACTCTTAGAACATGGTTCTGAAAAAGTTAACTTTCCCAGGGTCATATAGACAATATGTATGGACTTGAATCTAGGCCTTCCTGACTATGAGATTGGCTCTCTCCTCTGCTATGCTATGTTCTTATGGTTCAGTGATAAGACATGTCAAACTGATAACTCCTTAAAGAAAATAAAAGTAGATATGGTGTTAGTCTAGAAAGGTTTTATAGTGGAAATTCTTTCACAGTTTAAAGGGAAAAAAGTTTCTTAATGAAAATTAATTACATAGAAAAATTGGTAGAAAATTCAATGAAAGGAATGGTATCAGTGGGAAACAAACTCTCAAGCTATAAGCAGATCACCAGAACCTGAAGAAAAATAAGTATAATTCAGCTATTCAAAAAATATTTAACTGATAAGCAAAGGTTACATGACAAAAAAAAATAATAAAAGGTAATCTGAGAGTTATCAGATTACCAAAATATTTCAAAGAAACTTGAGTCTAAATACTGTTTTTTTTAAGAATATCACTCAAGGGGCAGCTAGGTGGTGCAGTGAATAGAGCACCAGCCCTGAAGTCAGGAGGACCTGAGTTCAAATTTGCTCTCATTTAATACTTCCTAGCTGTGTGACCCTGGGCAAGTTACTTAACCCCAATTGCTTCAGGAAAAAAAAAAAAAATCACTCAAGAAATCTTCCTAGAAATAATGAGATTTTAGGACTAACTAAAGATCAATATAAACTACTAAAAGTACCCTCAGAGAGAAATGTCATATTCAAATTTACTCAGACACATTGTTATCAAATTCCAGAGTCTCTTCAATATTATTTATAGAAACTCAAAAAAAAGCTTCATATCAACACAACAAAGTTTATAGTCAAGTGTGATACAGAAAAAAATTAATAATTGTTACTAAATATTATATGACTGAAATTTACCATATATTGCAAGGATTTGAAAATACACACACAAAAAAAGAAAATAGGCCCAAGATAAAGAAACATTTAGAGTTTTAAAAAAGGGGGGGGGGAATAATGTGCATCACCACCTCTTGAAAATTTAGAGTTGCAGTCACAACTTTGGATACAATTTATTTAAAGTTATAGAGCATTGAGAGATAAGCACGGGAGATATGTTGATTAAGGAACCATTAACAGCAAAAAAAAAAAAGTATTGTTCTAAATATGCAACTAATGGCAGAATAAAATTTTCAAAGGAAAAAATTAACTAAATTACAAAAGGATCTAAGTAACAAAACAATAAGTAGAAGTCAAGACTCTTTATGACCCCCTGATGGGGTTTTCTTGGCAAACACACCAAAATGGTTTTTCATTTCTTTCTCTAGTGAGTTAAAGCATACAAAAAGTTATGCTACTTGTCCAGGGTCACGCAGCTTATAAATTTCAGAGGCTGAATTTTTGAGTGTTGGTTTTGAGTCAGATCTTGCTGACTTTAGGCCTAGGGGACTGAGCCAACTCCCTGTGTACAAAATACAATAAGCAAAAAAAATTGTAAATAAGAAAGAAGTTAGTAAAAAAAATTTAAGATACACAATCCTAGAAATACAGATTTGATAACTATAGGAAGAAAACGAAATTTATTTTTATTCAAATGTAAACAGAACAACAAAAATGATCTATATTTTAAGGCAGAACTTATAAACAAATACAGAAAGCTAGATATTTCAACCAATAAGAGCTATGTGATTTTTTTAAAAGATGAAGACCTAAAGGCAGACTAAAAGAAATTTCTTCAGAATAATTGAGTTTTTAAAAAAAAAGATACAATAAAATTATATTAAAGATGATGGCAATAATACAACCTTGTAAAATGTATGGAATTTAGCTAAAGTAGTTCTTTGAGAGAAAATAATTTCCCTAATTGTTTTTATTAAAAAAAGAGAAGGGGAAAAGATTAAGTTGAATATTCAGCTTAAAAATACTTCAAACTAACAAATTAATCAAAAATAAGTTCAAAGGGAAAAAAAATCCCTGAAATCAAAGGATAAAATAATAGTGCTAAAAGCAAAACAACAAATACTTAATAAGATAAGCAAGAGGGATATGGATTTTTTTAATTGATAAATCATTAACTAATTTAACCAAAGAGAGACAAACCATAAATATAACAGGAGCAACAATAATAAAAACAATAATGATGATAATTAAATCATATTATTTTATCGGTAAATAAATAAATAAAAGGCCTTAGTAAAATACAAGATACTTGTAGTTAAGAACACTAAAAAAAAGTAGAATTTTCCCTTAAAAATAATAGAAAGAATTTAAATCTTTTTTTTTTTTTGTACCCAAGAGCCAGAGAAAATTTTAGTGGTATTCCAGCTCAGCACAGGGATTAAGATTATGTATTGAGCAAATAGAAGTGAATCACTTTAATCTTTGAGGGATGAAATGCCTAATTATGGAAAAAAGTCACAAAAATGTTTGTAGCCTTTGACCCAGTAGTTCCCCTACTAGAGCTTTGCCCCAGTGTTGGGAGGATGGGGGGGGGGGCGAGGAAGGAGGGGATTGGGGAACCAACAAAAACTGTCTTTGCAGAATCATTCCTACTCTTTGTTATATTTTTTAAAAACTTTTTTGATTGAGGGAATAGCTAAAAATGGTGGTATAAGTGTGTAATGGAATATTATTGTAGTACAGGGAACTTAAAGAATTTGAATAATTCAAATAAATAGAAGATTCATGTGAGTGTTGCAAAAAGTGAGCCAAAAGAAGGAAATGCATATTCATTACAGCTATCTAATTAAAGAAAATGACAGCAATAAATCCAGGGAATATAAACAGTAAAGAAGTTCAAAAAAGATCATGACAACAAGGAAGTGTATTCTGTTCATATCAGTTTTTGAATTTCTAAATTTGAAGGAACCTAAGTGACCTTCTAGTCCAATTCATAACTGAAAAAAGAATTCCCTCTAGAACATACCTTCCCAGTGAATGTCCAGGGGGGTGATGGAGAAGCCATGAAAGAGGTAGCCTGAGAGAAATTGCAACTTTCTTTGGTATACTGTCTACTGTTCTATCTAGTACCATACTCAAGATCCTAATAAATACTTTTTGATGAGGAAGAGGATTTATGCCTTCATGTACTTTCCCTTTATTTTTTTTCAACCTGTTATTTTCTATTTTTATTATTTTAAGGGCAATGGGACTTTTTAGTCTGATTGACAGCTTGTGGCCTCCAGTGATGCCTTTGAAAATTCCTGGTCAAAGTCAAGACTATGAAGAGGTAAGTCCAAATAAACTTTGGCTTCTCCTGAATAAACAGTGGGTTCTCCTTCTATAATAAAAGATCAAGGGTCAACATGTTTAACTGCATTTCACAGATCTCATTTTTATGTTAGACCATGTAAGTAGAAATGGGTTGAAAACATTTAATTTTTCTGTCATATTTCCTTTTCCCACCAAACTATAAATCCAATTTAAGCTCATCTGAGGTATGTTTTAAAATAAATCATCACTACCAATCAAAAAAATCTGTCAGCTATCAGAGACCCTTTCGTAAAAAATCCATATCCCTCTTGTTTAGCTTATTAAAAGTATTTGTTGCTTTTGCTTTTAGCACTGTTATTTTGTCCTTTGATTTTAAGGATTTTTTTCCTTTGAATTTATTTTTGATGTATTAATTTGTTAGTTTGAAGTTTTTATTAAGCTGACTATTCAACTTAATCTTTTCCCCCTCTCTTTTCTTAATGAAAACAATTAGGGAAATACTTTTCTCTCCAAAAACTGTAATTTTTGCCCTGACCTAAAAAGATTAGGAAGGAAAGGGATGGAGGGAGGGAAAGAAACACTGATAAATAAAATCCACTAATAAGCAAAATCTTCAATTTGATCAATTTATGCTCCATTTTCTACCAGACTATTTCCTAGAGCTGTTAACAGATGGCCAGGTTTAATCTCTGCCTACTACCTTTTCTTATATAGTATGATCTGACTGACCATAGTTCTCAGTCCTCAAAGCTTCACAGTGTTCATAAATGTAGCCTCAGCCCTTTTCAACCAAGAGCTAAACCTAGTTGTCATACCAGTCAAACCAGCATGGTGAATGTCAAGAGGAACTAAACTATTTCTATAGGACAGTTATAAAGAAAGTGTTGATTCCATGGTGATTTAATTTGAAAATCATGTTGGATCCTTTTTTTTTTTTTAATTCTTTCCTTTTCATTTTAAATAGATGAAAGCTGATCAGAAGCCTCCCAGCTTCTGTTATATACTCACTGCTTGTCCAGAGCCAGGAAAAGTTTGTATAAATGTGGAAAACATGATTTCTAATATCTATCGGCCCCCATCCATAAATTCCTTAGAAGATATTCTTAAGGTAACTTCTTTATTCAAAATTTGCTTTCCCTTTTCTTTTCTCCGATGTCTTTCACACCATCTATCTTACTTGTATCCATCTCTTTAAATGGTGTTTCAGGCAGGAGAAATTGGAGGTCATCGTTGCAGCTTCCAGGCCAGAGTGATATATCAAAGGCTGCAGGTAATCTTTCTTATCTAATAGGCGCCATGCTCAAAAATGTTCTGAATGTGAGGGAAGGTGATTTTATTGAAAAGGAATTTGTATTTTCAGAGATCTATCAGAGCAGTAATGTAGTAACATTTTTTAAAAGAACAACAGAAAATCTTTTAACTCTGTTAAATCACTGTGAAGTTCAGCCATTTTGTGATACACCAAGCTGCCCAGAAAAGGGAAACAGAGGATAGATAGCTACTTGCCAAATTAGAAATATTCTTAACCACAGTCATTACACAGAGCTATGTCGAAAGAATTATTGACAACAGCCACTGGAGTCCGAGCGAGTTCCTTAGAATGATTCTTTCGAGTGTCAACCTCTGCCCTGGTCCAGACTGATCTTGTCATCTGTTTACCAGCCACACAACAATATTTCTTTAGACAGCTGGAAATTGGCTAAAAAACAGAATATTCTCAGTCAAGCTAGAGATAATATGATCCACATCCTCTTAGAAACCTAATGTTGATCATCACTAAGAAAATAACATTAGCACTAATCCAAGTCATTTAAGAGTGACTTAAAGCTTCCCATTGAAAAAAATTTTTTTGGTATTTCTTGTCCTCTAAAAAAAAATTAATTCTTTAGCAGGTAAGAACAACCTCACTTGCTATTTGAATATAAACAACCTGAATGAAGAAGTAACCACTGGTGTTTAAAAAAGAATTATTAGTCTCATAAAATAAATCTCTATAACTTTATCTGTTTTATGAACCACTGAGTAAATAAAACAAAACCATTTTGATTTCTCTGTAGGAGAGAAACCTAATTGAAGGTCCCCTTATCCTTTGGGGATTTCTTGACATTTTAGGGCCTCTAAAACCTTCTTGGTTTTCAAATTTATCTAAATTATGCTACCTACCTCTTGACAGAAAGATGGTGGACTCAAGAATATAAAATGAGATATGTATATATTTTTGAACATGGCCAATTAAAAAACTTGTTTGCTTGTTTTTATAACAGGGATTTTTTTTCTTTTTCATTGTGGGTAGGAGATAGGGAGGGGAGGTAAGGAAATGGGAGAAAAAGAAGATAGGTTTTGGGGAATTGAAAAAAATTAATTAAAAAAAATCTTAATGAATGAGTTTGGTGAGCTTGTTTTTGTCAAAGTGATTTATATTCAGTTGGCTACATAAAGAGAGGAAGTTTTCATCTGTTAAAAATAAAGAGAAAGAAACTTATAAAGGCATGGACTTGTAAAAATCCATTTCTTTGGGTAATTCTGAAGGAGACCTTATAGAAAATGTACAGGCATTAATAATTGCAAAAAAAAATTCTACCTATCTACATGTGCTGACTACCTACATAATATTCTATGATTCTTTAACTTGTTACATTAGATAATATGGTCTTACCACAACATAACATTTTCACGTTCTTTATTGATGTTTGCTTGCATTATGTTTCCCTTCTCAGATTATTTTCTTGTAGATTCGATTTTTCTTGCACAGCAAGATAACTGTATAAATATGTATACACATATTCAATTTGTCAAATATTTTAACATAATTAACATGTATTAGACTTCCTGCCATCTAGGGGAAGGGGTGGGGGTAGGAGGAAAAAATTTGTAAGAGAAAGCTTTGCAAGGGTCAGTGTTGAAAAATTACCCATGCATATGTTTTATAAATAAAAAGCTTTAATAAAAAAAGATAATATGGTCTTAGCAACTTTTTATAGATAGTATGATCTTAGATAATAATTTAATATAGATGATGTGGTCATTGCTGCAAATTTAGCTCCTGTTCCAAATTCTCTCCTTTCCTCCATTCCCTCCCCCACCTATTAAAAAGGCATGACATTTTAATTATATTAATTTTACATTTAGATATTAATACTTTTTGGAGTTCTTTGTACATAGTAAGGTGCAACAAATATTTGTTGAATAAATGTCAAAGAAAGATCTCTAAAGTGGGCATGGGCCACCTGTTGATGAGCTCTTGGTAGGGGAAAGTCAGTTACTCTACCAAATGCATCTCTTTCTTCTTATTGTCTCCTGTTCATCCTTTCTGACTTCCTAGTAATTTCCTTTATTTCTCTCTTTGGCTAAGCGTGCCAGTAGGGAACATCAGCATTTCTTATCACCCCTTGGTAACAATTAAAACTAATTAGGCCAATAACACTGTTGTAGTAAAAAAAAAAAAAAAAACCAACATTAATTTTGTTGTCAAGTAACTTGGGCTCCAATCCAGCTTCTAATACTTAAGACCTGTATAATTCTGGACAAGTCACTTAACTTCCTTGGGCACTCAGTTTTCTCATCTTTATAATGATACATCCCTTCTCACTCTAAATCTATGCTGTTTTGACTTCTGAAATATGTTTCAGGTCTAAAATGAGGTTTATTTGTCTGTTTTTTAAATCTTTTGCCCTAAAGTGGAACTTTCATAAGTGGAAGAATAACGATAACTAAATCTAGAATGGTAGAGACTATTCAGCTGCTGCTCTCCCCCAAGCATTATTCACTATAACCTAGAGAATCACAAAATGTTAAAGCTAGTTGGGACCTAAGAAATCATTTCTTCTAACCCTCTTCTTTTACAAATCAGGAAACTGAGTTTCATGGAAGGGATCTGATTCACCCTTGGGGTCTTTATATATTAAGTTCCCTAAAGGTAACTTGAACCCACTTCATCTAAACCAGAAATTCTCACAGTTCTGTGCCTGGAACAATATCTAGAAATGACCATCACAATCCATAAAAGCCGTGGGATTACTGTGTGACCTCCAAAGTCAGGCTAGTGCCCTGATACATTCCAGTGGATAATCAGAGATCTTGAAAGAGACCCGAGATTGTGCATGAAAGGATGGTGTGCACTCCAGAACCTCAATCAGGATCCCGCATATAGGTCATCTCATAAATGAAATAATCTCTGAACTAGCAAATCACCTCTCTCAGAAGGTTTCCTGAGATCCCTTCTCCAGGAGGCCATTTTTTTGTTAAAAAGTACTCTTTTGAATTCCCCCATTTAATTAATAATAGTAACTCCATTGACCTGGAGTTTTCCAATCAAAGTTCATTCCACTGTATTATTTCATTTGATTCTCGCCATCCTTTTAGGGAGGCAGGGCAGGTCTAATATCCTCATATTTCAAATGTAGAGAGGAGTTAAAAGGGAGCAGGTAAATGAGAACCAGAAACAGAATCCAGGCCTTTTGATTCTTGATTCATTATGATGAAGCTATGTTGCCTCTGTCACTTTCTTTCTTATATAGTCATTCTGTGCAGATCTTCACATTATCTGTGGGTTATTTTCTCCCTGTTAAGATTATGGGCTCTTCTAAAGCCAAAACTGTGTCTTATCTGTCCTACTCTCTCAAATAAATCCCTCCCCTAATGTTTATTTAAGGAAAAAGTTAGCAAAAAGCAGTGAGGAAAAGGAAGGATAATATATAGAATGAAAACTTACCTTGTTGAAATGATGCATATACTTTTGTTTTATTAGCTGGTTGTTTCTGTGGCCATATTTTTAGGTTATTGAATGGTGGTTGTTAAGGACAAAGTTTTGAATCATTATAAATGAAGTTGAACTTTAAACATTGTCTAGAAAGATACAGTAAGTAAACTGGTATTGGAACTCTCCGACACGATGCACAGTGGAAAGTATCTTGCACTTGGAATTAAAAGATCTGGATTCAGGTCCGAGCCTATAACTTCAAACAGGTTAAATTGCTTTCCTTAGGATCAGTTTTACCTTCTATAAAACAGACATTTGTAGACTGTAGCTCTAAAGACCCATCTAAATGTAAGCTGTTCGTTGTTTTAATTATCATTGTAAAAGCAATACTGGTCTGCATGGTATCTACACTGACGATCTCTCTACAAAAAAAGTCATAATTAGCTATTGTTTTTGTTATAAAGATTTTTCACCTTCAGTATGTTGTAAGGAGGGGAAGTAGATGACTAAGTGGTTAGAATTCCAGGTCTGGAGTCAAGAAGTCTCATCTTGAGTTCAAATGTGACCTCAGATACCTAACTGTGACTCTGGATAAATCACTTAACCCCATTTGCCTCAGATTTCTCATCTGTAAAATGAGTTGAAGAAGGAAATAGCAAACCACTCCAGTATCTTTGCCAAGAAAACCCTAAGGAGTCAAACACAACTAAAAAATGACTAAATTGAATATGTTAAGGAAGTTTGTGACTAAACAAATTCATCGATTAACATCAGGAAAACAAGCTTCAAATAATCATTTAAATTATTTACTTGATAGAGGAAATAAACATCTTCTCTTCCTAGACCTTTTGAATTCCTCTCAGGGAGCTAAAGAGAGAAGCAGGGTATCACTTTTAATTTTTTTCAATGTTATTATTTGGATTAAGAATTCTATTTTCCAAGGAAAAATGATAAATAAATTCCATCTGTGCTGTTTACTGAGCTCTATTGTAACCAGATCCTCCTGTTGTCTTCTTCGGCCTCAGTGTTCAGAACAAGCTGACATGATAACTTTACTACTACTTCTGATTAATATTCTTCTTTTGGTAGCAGTGATTTTTAGTCACGTTATAAATACAATGCTTGGGTTTTTTTTCTCTTTTTTCTTTTCCTCTCTCTTTTTTTTTTTTTTTGATTGGTTCTCTTCTTATATGTTACATGAGAATACTGCTTAATATATAGGGCCCGGCATGTAATATATGTAATAGACCCAGGGTTCTCCTGTTACCCTATTTAGATTTCAGTTTTCCCTAAAAGGCAACATTTGTCCCTGGGAAATTTTCTGGCCACCTAAAGGCATAAAAATTCCCACCCTCATAGAGTCAGCGTCCCTCTGACTGAATTGATCACAGAGAACCACAAGTTATCCTTTCCTGCCCTGCTGACTAGATAAATTTCCACCGGGGGGAAGGGAAAGGGGGTGCGGCCCTACTTCTTTGAGAAGCTAAGTCTGCTTTTATCTTTACATGCTGCTTGCCTAGCCTTGCTGCTAGGGCAAAGTTAACTTTTTGTTAACTCTTCAAAGACTTAGGAGTCCTTGCTTTATCCCCACAACAAACCTAAACAGATAGCACAGTGGCATTAGGCTTTCCCCTTGCATTTGGTATAGTCAGAGCTTATTAATCAGCATTTGCTAAATTGAAATAACATGCTACCTGTAAACACCACAGAATGAGCTGTGGGATTAGGTGGAACTGGAGAAGTTATCTAGACCCCTCCGTGGTACCCCCTGGAACAAGTCATGCAGCAGCAGAAGCCTCCCAGGGAAGAGGAGGCTGTCCCTGCCTGAACACTCCCAGGCTATTGCTGGAAGTGCTCATGTATAGGACATTTTTCTTCCCATTCATCATGAATCTGCTTCTTTACAGTTTCTACCCATCACTCACTATTCTGCCCTCAACCAACCAATCTAGTACCTCTTTCACAATGATTCTTTCATTTAACAATCATTTATTAGGAGCATAAGGTACTTCGTACCAAAGGTACAAAGATAAAAATAGTTAGAGGCTCCTGCCCCCAGGAAGCTTTCAGTTTATTGAGGAATAGAGCATGTAAATTTATAAGTAAATATAAGATAATTTTATGACAAAGAGAGTGCTAGTAATTATAAGGATTCGCTTTTTATAGGATGTGGCTTGCAAGCTGAATACTGTCATATCTCTTCTAAATCTGTCTTCTCCAAGCTACATGCCTTCAGGCCTTTAAGACAGTCTTCTAACAGGATTTTACTCTTACTTCAGAAGTACAATATTCACTGTAAAAATAGATGGATTAATTATTATCAACATCATCAAAAATATTACATAAAACACTACTATAAACTGAAATAGAATATTCAGTTAAAAAATGAGTTGTCTTTGTTTGCCATGTCCATCTCAAAATGTGATATGTAAAACCAGATATAATATATACTCTAAGTGTGGTTTCACCATAGCAGAGAACACCAGGACTCTCACCACACTTCCCTGTATTATGCTTCTTTTAAAGCTGCCTAAGAGTAAATTCAGGATTTTTTTGCTAACATTTTACACTATTGATTCATATTTAGTTTGCAATCCATAGAAAGACCTAAATATTTTTTAGATGAACTACATGCAGTCTTTCTATGACTTCCCATCCTGGCTTTATAGAATTGATTTTCTGAATCCAAGTATTACTATTTTAAGTTTATTCTCATTAAATACCATCTTATTACACATTACATTAGCCTAACCTATTAAAGCCTAAATAGAATAGAGGGTGTTCAGCTGAAACTTCCCTTACCTTCTGGAAGGCTTTCCTTTCCTTTTCAATGTTAAGGCTTTTGATTATATTTGCAAAACTACTATCAAATAATTTAAAATTTTTTCAGTTAATAGGATATTGATCTCTCTACTTCTTATTCCTTCTCTACCACTATTGGAGCAAAAAAGAAAAACAAAACACATTAATAAATATGCAAAAAATTATATAATGATCAATTCTGATGTGGCTCTTTTCAACAATGAGATGATTCAGACCAGTGGTCTTGTGATGAAGAGAGCCATCTACACCCAGAGAGAGACTGTGGGGACTGAGTGTGGATTCACAGCATAGCATTTTCACTCTTTTGTTGTTGTTTGCTTGCATTTTGTTTTCTTTCTCACTTTTTTCCGTTTTGATCTGATTTTTCTTGTGCAGCATGATATTTGTGGAAATATGTATAGAAGAATTAGACATGTTTAACATATATTGGATTACTTGTCATCTAGGGAAGAGGTTAGGGAAAGGGAGGGTAAAAAATTGGAACATAAGGTTTTCCAAGGGTGAATATTGAAAATTATCTCAATATACATGTTTTGAAAATAAAAAGCTTTAATAATAAAAAAGAATAAAAAACTCAAATATATATGGTCAAGAAACACAGATTCAAAAAGAAGGAAGAAGGAGGAGGAGGAAGAAGAAAGAAGAGAAAGAAAAGAAAAAAGAAGAGGAAAGAGCATGAAGAAGAAGAAAAGGAAGAAGGAGCAGGGAGAAGAGAAACAGATTCTCATATCAACTATGTCCAAAAATATATGTTTCGTTCTTTATCTTGAGTCTGTCAGAAGTGAGCAAAATACTTCATCACTGGTCCTTTGGAATCAGTCAGTCATTGAATTATTCAGTTTTTAAAATCTTTAGAAAAATTAATTGTGTTATCACTGTTGCTGTATCCATTGTTCTTCTATTGCCAGTCCTTTCATCATGTTAGTTTATGCAAATCTACCCAGGTTTCTCTGAAACTGTCCCTTTCATCCTTAAAACTCAGTAGTATTCCATCAAATTCATTGCAACTAAGAGCTTTTCAATTTACCTTAATATTTCATTCATCAAAAGGAAGAGAAAGCAACTTGGAGAAATTCTGCCCTGTATCTGATTCTTATTAAAATATTAATCATTAGCTGGTTACTAGGGGTAGAAATGATGGGAAATTTGGGATTTAAGTAAAAAATAGAACTAAAGGAGAGAAAAGAAAGCATAGCTAAAGATCAAAATGTGAAAATAGAGGAGGACCAAAAATAGCTAAAAGGTGAAAGGTGTCAGAACTGTTAGGAAAAAGAAGATTAGAGAATAGTTAAGTCCACTCCAATTCTCTAAAAGGAGTGGATAAGTCTCTAATTGGAGTAGATGGGAAAGTGATACAAGAAATAGGAAGGCAGAGCTGATTCATTCTCATCTTGATGGAGTTTTTTTCTTTATACCTAGAAAGTGACCATTATTCTCAAAATGATAAAACAAAAATGGCAGCACTTAGTTGTCTTTGATGAATTCAAATTCTCTGGCATAGACAGCCTGTATGTTGGTGTACTAAAAGGAATGGTGGATTGTATGTGTACTTTCTGAGCCACTGCTGGTGATAAAATGAAAGATCAGATAATGGGAGAAATATCTTGGTTCAAAGAGTAGTCATTAATGGTTTAATGATGTAGATGGCTACTCATCAAATTTTCGAGGGACAGAAGAGAGGGAGAGCCCGGTAGATATAAAATATGCATATATAATAGCCTTGACAGGCTAGAGCATTGAATTGAATCAAAGTCTTTCATTTAGGCTAAAAAAAAATTAACTTCTCAAGTATGAAGTGGAGAAGAATGACTAGACAACAGTTTGTTTGAAAAAAAGATGCATTTTCAAGGAAGGGAATGGACTCCATGGGGTACAGAGAATGAGTGAATTCCAGGTGTGAGAGATGGCCACTGCAAAGGTGGAGAGACAGGGTCCAATAAGGCTAGAAGAACAGGTAGAATCTGGGTTAAATAGATTTTAAAGAGCTAAACAGAGAGAGGGATTTATATTTTATTCTAGAGGCAATAGGAAACCACTGAAGTTTGTTGAGGAAGGAAGTCCATGGTGAGCTCTATGCTTCAGAAAAATTTAGGCAGCAGTATGTAAGATAGAGTGAAGTGGTGAGAGATTGAGGCAAGGAGACCAATTAGGAGACTTTTTCAATATTGTAAGTGAGAAGTGATAAAGCATTAAACTAAGGTGGTAATTAGGTGAGTGGAAAGAGAGAGGTAAGATTCCAGAAATCTTATGAGGGTAAAAATGGCAAGATTTGACAACTAGTTGAAATGTGTGGTAGAATTCATTGAGGATTTCAGAATAATACCAAGATTATGAACCTGAAACTCTAGAACAATTATGATTCCTTCAACAGAAACAAGAAGTTTGGAAGAGGAGACAGTTTAAAGGGTAAAAATAATGAGTTGAATTTTTAGACATATTGAGTTCATTATCTTAATGACAGTTATTTCCCTGTGTTCTTCAGAGTTCCCAAAATTGTGCCAGAACCTTTTCTAGAGACTTAGTAGTAATTAGTAATTATCTAATAATTGTTGATAATTTTTGTTTATATATTTGTTTTTATGAAAATTACATTTATAAACAATGGATGTTAAAAATTGTTTTAAAATGTAATTGGGGGAAAATAAAATATCATATTTTTAAAATTACATTTACAAAGAATTTAACTTTATGTACATGTGCAGTTTGAAAAATCATGTTAAATGCTTAACCTATATTGGATTGGTTACTGTCTATGGGAGGGGGTGGGGAAGAGGAAAGGAAAAAAATTGGTTTTACAAAGGTGAATGTTGAAAACTAGCTTTGCATATATTTGGAAAAATGAAAAGCTATCAAAAAAAGAAAAAAATCATGTTTAAAAATCAAATTACTGGTGGAGAGGGAGAAGGGGAAAAAATAAAGCAAAAACTGCATCACAGAGAACAAAAGAAAATCTACAAGGAAGTAAAGAAAAGATGTATAGCTTTGAATACAAAGTATAGTATTTATTATATAGGTATTCCTAAAATAGAAATTTATTGCTTTATATTTTGAATCTTCTCTTATGTTTTGCTATGTAAGTGGCACTTTTTTCTTTTTCTATTTTCTATTTAAGTTTATAATAAATAAATAAAAAGTTTAAAAAGGGAAAAAAGTCAAATCATTGATTGTAACAATTGAAGAATGTAATTGTAAGAATATTTTTAAAGTCTTAGCTCAATCACATGTTTAAACTTCAAATGTGAGATGTACTATAAATGACACTGTTATTATTTTCTGGAGCATTTTTCTTTTCCTTCCCTTTCTGAATTAGCAGAGGTCTTACATTATCTGGAGATAGGTACATTTATTTCTGTCAGCATAATTTTATGAATCATATAATTCTTTTCAAGCAAATGAATCATTCTGAGATTTCCTCATGTTATTTGTTCACCAAAAAGGAAAATATCCCTCTTCAAATTATGTGTGACATTTTTACTCTTGAGAAAAATGCACATTAGCAGTAAAAATTTAATTTATTCAATTAATAGGGTCACAGAATGTCAACTTGGAAGGTAACTTAGAGGTCATTTGCTCCAATCCATACCTGAATTTATCATGAAACCTTTGATTTAAAGATATCTGATGAACTGGAACTCATTATTTTCCAGAGTATCTTCTTCCACTTTGGGATAGCTCTTATTGTTTGGAAATTTTCTTTATGTCAGTTCTAAATTTGCTGTAACTTCTACCCATTATTCCTGCTTTGCTCTACAGCCAAACAGAGTCTATCCTTTCTTCATGGTCATCATTCAAATTCTTGAGGATAATTAATCTTCTCCACTTTCTTCAGCTAATTTACATAAAACATGAACTACAGGCCCTATACTGAATTCTACTGCTGCTTTTGGTCCTTATCCAGCTATGTGTCACTTACATTCTTTGTCACTATTTTCTCATCTGTAAAAGGGGAATAATAATACCTACCACACAGGATTGTTCTGAGAATCAAATGAGATAACATTTAAAGTGTTTTTTAAATTGCTAAAAGTGCATTGTGGTAACTATCATCATCATCATCATCATCTTGGTTCCCCTTTTCTGGAAACTCTTCAGATGTTCTTGATGTTCTTAAAATATGGCACCCTAAATACAGTATTCCATTTGTGATTGATTAGGAGTGAGTGCAATAGGACTGTTGTTGTTCAGTTGTAAAAAGATGGTTTGCCATTGCCAAACTAGAATAGTTTGCCATTTACTTCTCCAGTGGGTTAAAGCAAACAGGGATTATGTGATTTGCCCAGAATCACATGACTAGTAAGTGTCTGAGCTCAGATTTGAACTCAGTTCTACTGGACTCCAGACACAGTGCTCTATTTACTTATCTACCCCACTGTCTTTACTATCACCTCCCTAAAAAACCCCAATTTTTCTATGTTGCCTCCCAGTTATGATGCAATGTTTGATAGCAAAAGAAGCTGAAACTATTATTTAGAAAGGAGTTTAGGTTGTTTTTTTCCATCTTTGTCCTGATTACAATGTTAAAAAAAAATGTTCTCTATGTTTTGGAAAGATATATTTGGCATCTAATACATTCAAATTATTCTTTAAAGTGTTCTAGGTCAAATGGTAGTGACTATGTAGTTATTCATCCTGAATTTGCCATTAGCAATATAGGTAAGATGCTATATGCTAAAAGGGCATGTGGCAATAATAGTATGACCTGTCCTCCTACACCAGTTTTCTTTTTGTCCTCCCACTCTGTCCCCATGGGCTCCAGCTGAAACTGGCACATATCCTTTATTGGCCCCAGGGTCAATATTGGATTATCTTTTCCCATGGAGAGAAGAATTGGTGAAGGTAACAAAATAAAATGAAATTGGTCATCTGGGTGAAAGGCAAACAGAAAGCTATATCAGAGGTCTGCCTCTGCCTTCTCTCCTGAGTTTTCTTGCCAAGAAAAATGGGGCCACAGCCCAGCAACCTGATGGCAGGATATTGCAGCCTCATAGTAAGAAATGGCTCCCAATGAGTGTGAATAAATGGGAGGTAATGATACTTTGATTACACATTAATACACATAATAATACACATTACTCAAATAACAAAATAATCAAATTGTGTGTACTATTAATCAAAACCCACCTAACCAGAAACCTCAATTAGAGGAAAATAAATGTCTTTCACCCTACTTCTTAAAGAAAGATATAAACTAAAAAATCTTTGAGGTCAAATCCAACTCTGATTCTGTGGAAGGAACTGGAATCAGGTGATGATTTAAATAAGCAATTACAGTGATAATATATTTTAGGTATGATTAAACCTTATCACTGAAGAGCCCAACACATTAAAGAAAAGTTTACTTTATGTTCATTTCACTCTAATTAGTAAGAGTGAAGTGGAAGAATTATCTTATATTTTCAGTAAGTGTGAATTTTTTTAAATGCTTTTCCAGTCTTTAACAACAAAAAAGGTCTTACTACATTGTCTCTAGTCCCATAGCATTGTAGTTTGTTGAATTTTTAGTGTAATATTTGTGTCATTTTACACAGATTTTTTTTGTTTTTCTTGCAACCAGAAATGAGCCGTAGTTAGAAGAAAAGGAAAAAATAAA
>JAJPUD010001159.1:447862-484868 GCA_023553655.1 Myrmecobius fasciatus | reverse complement strand
CGGCTGAAGACGCTTTGCCCTGGGGCACTTCGGCGAGTTGACTTAAGGTGCTGGGCCGGTGGGGGCTAGGACTAAGTCCGAATTACTCCTTAAACAAGGCAAGTCTGCCAGAACACCTGTCCCCAATCAGGGCAGGGTGTCCCGAGTGCCTCAGATAAACTCCAGGTGTTTGGAATTTGGAGTTTGGAGTTTGGAATTTCTTCCAGGGTGAGCCGAGCTGAGTCCCACCCTCACTTCCGGCCTGCACAGTTGTCGTCTATTTATCTCTCTGTCCGAGTCCGACTAACCTGATATGAAGTTCTCCAGAGAACCGTGCCCAAATATTTCTGAGTTCGTTGACTTGAAGATCAGTTTAGAGGCTTATTTTATTGTTGATTTGAGAGAAGATCGGAGGAGAGGCAGAAAGTCACCTTTTCACTCCGCCATCTTGGCTCCGCCCCCTGGGTTATACTTCTTGACACAAGATGAAAATTGCAAAACATGAAGAAGAGCTTCTTTGAAATTGGAACTTCTTAACAAATGTGGAATGATCTGGTTCAAGAAATTTTCACTAGACACTTTGAAGTATTACTTGGATGAACACTTGTCAGATATTTTGTAGCATGAGTTTTTAACCCATTTTGCATTATGGATCCCTTTGGAAACCTGATTAAATCCATGAACCCTTCTTCAGAATAATATTTTTAAATGCATAAAATAAAATACATAGGATTATAATTGAAATACAATTAGGTGTAGAGAATCAGGAGATAATTTACAAAATAACCACAATATTATAAACAAAAACCACAAATGACTTTGAAAGTCTTAAGAATACTTACTATACAATGATCAACCTCAATTTCATGGAACTCAGGATAAAACATGCAACCAGTCTCCTGACAAAGATATGATAGACTCAGAGTAAAGAATGAGGGGAACACACACACACACACATATGGATATACATACATAAATAATGTAGACAATGTGAGAGATTGTTTTTACTTGACTTTACATGGTTGTTACAAGGGTTTTGTATTTTTTTGTTTTTCAATTTGGAATGAAGAGGGGGAAGGAGAGGAAGTGGATTTTGATAAATTGAAAATATTCATTTTCAAGAATCCCTGAAAAAAAAGAAATAGTTATCAAAATATTTTTTTAAGTTCATGAAGCACAGACTATAGAACATTCCTATTTAGATACTGTATTTGACTGAATTGCTTTTGAGGTCCTTTACAATATGAATTTCTGTGTTAATAAGAAAAGACCTTATTGTACTTGTAAATTCTCTTCTCAAAACTGTTAAGGAGAGGACCATTTATTTGAGCCAGCAGAAGATGGAGCTGTCATCCAACCTGTTTTCCCTTGCCATTTTTAGAGTCAAATTAGGGGAGTGGGTATGGTAGTTGCAATGAGAGAATATCAAGGAGAGTATTGTGAGTTGCTGGCATGGTGGATAGGCTCGTACAATGCCTTTGTGCTAAGAATAGGGCATTGGACCTACTATGGAGATGGAAGAGAGGGAAGTTGGAAAAGTAATAAATGTAATCCTGAATAACTTTAGGGAAGGTTTATAACAGCTTGCTTTCTATATCAAAAGACATAAAATTGGATTCTAAATGGTTTTATGGCTACATCTTGACATTTTCCATTAAGGCTCCGTTATTCCTTTTGGATTTTTGTGATTTGGACTGACAAAGAAAATAATAAAATAAAACTATATTTGACAAAAATTTACTTATTTTTAGTGCTCTCAGTTTTGTGCCCTAAGATCTCAAGTCAATAAGCATTTATTTAGTAAGTGCTAAGAAACTGTGCTATGTGCTGCTAATATAAGCAGGAAAACATCTGTATTCTCAGAGAGCTTACATTCTAATGGAGGAAGACCAGATATAAAAGGGAGCTGAAAAAGAGAAAGGAACAGATTAAGGAACTAGGCATCCAAGTATTTTAGACAAAGTGTGGAAGAGTCAGGAATGCAGTCTGGAGATGAATGAAGGTATAGCCTGGCATGGGCCACTTTCTTAAAATGGAAGTTCTGGGAGGAACCAGACAATTTGCTCTCTTCCCAAGAGCTCTTTCTGCTGTTCCACGACTCCTTGGGACTCAGAGCTGGGCTAGACATTCAGATATCATATATCTGGTAAGGCTTTGTCCTCACTGTCCCTAAGTGCTGGAACTGATGAGTAGGGATTACAATTAATGTATATATCAGTAGACTACACTAGTTATCCACCACTTAGACATAGTACTTGTTTTTCTAGAGCTTTCCCAAAACATTCTAAGAAACAAATTACTTCAGATCTATATCTGACCCCTAAATTACCAAGCTATTATGGATTTGCACACATATACCTACAAACATGGAAGATGATCCACAACCTCTCAGCTTCCACAAAGTTGCACCATTAACTAATCAGGTCTGTATTTATAGTAGCAATTGCCCTCTGGGGACTAGCCATTTCAAATAGAAACTGTTTTCTTCTTGTTCTTCTCTTCTTGTTTTTGATCTTTTTTCCTCCTCCTCCTTCTACACTTCTTCCCCACCTCCTCTTTCTAATTAAGCGATAAAAATTAACTTTTTGTTTTTTTGATTTCTTGAAATATAGCTCTGAAAAGACAGACTTTTAAAAAAGCACATTCTGTTTTAAATGGGGATACTTAATTATGCAGTCTGGTTTTCATCGTTATTTTTCACTACAATTATTTCAATCAATCTAATAGGTGTAAAATGATACCTCAAGGTTGTTTTAATTTTAATTTTTCTAATCAATAATGTTTTAGAACATTTTTTCACACGGCTGTAATTTGTTTTGGTTTCTTAGTCAGCAAACTGCTTGTCCATACTCTTTAACCATTTATCAGCTGGGGAATGAAATGTATTCTTATAGATGTGACAAAGTTCTTTACATATTTGAGATATGAGCCCTTTATTTGATATACTATCTATAAACCTCCCCCCCTCATTTTCTGCTTTCTTTCTGATCTTAGTTACCTTTGTTTTATTTGTACAAAACTTTTAATTTAATAAAATAAAAATATCTGTTTTACACTTCACTCTGCTCCCTATATCTTGTTTATTCATAAATTCTTTGCCTATTCATAAGTCTGATAGGTAATAAGACCCATGTTTTTCATATTTTCTTGTAATATCTCTCTGTATCTGTCATATATTCATTTTGACTTTATCTTGCTAAACAGGGTAAGATATTGGTCTATGTCCAATTTCTGCCAGATTACTTTCCAGCCTTCTTGACAATTTAAAAAAAAACTATAATGAATTCTTATCCCCAAGTCTTAATTCTTTATGCTTGTCAAACACAAGATTACCTCAGTCATCTGCTTCTTTAAATTATGCACCTACTCTATTATACTGATCTACCTTAGTACAAGATAGTTTTAATAATTAATGCTACATAATAATATAGTTTAGTACTGCTAATCCTCCTTCCTTAACATTTTTTCATTAGTTACTTTGATATTCTTGATTTTTTATTCTTTCAAATGAATTTTGTTATTTTTTCCTAACTCAGTAAAATTATTGTTAGTAATTTAATTAGGATGGCAATGAATATATAAATTAATTTAGATAAAATGTTGTTTTTATTATATTGATCCTGCCTATTCAGGAACAATTAATATTTTCCAATTATTTAAATCTGATTTTATTTGTATAAAAACTTAAAAAAAGATTTTGTTCATATAATTCCTGGATTTTTTTTGGCAGGTATACTCTCAAGTAATTTATACTGTCTAGAGTTATTTTAAATGGAGTATCACACTATCTTTTCTTGCAGGATTTTGTTTGTGATATATAGGAATGCTGATAATTTATGTGAATTTATTTTATATCTTGCTATTTACTAAAATGATTAATCATTTCAACTAATATTTTAGTTGGGTCTTTTGGATTTTCCAAATATATTATTTGAAAAAAGAGTTAGCTTTATTACATAATTTTCTATTTTTATTCCCTCTATTTTTTTCCTTTTCTTTTTGTTATTGCTAGGATTTCCAATACAATATTGAATGATATTGGTGACAGTGGTCAGCTTGGTTTCACACCTGATCTTACTAGGAAGACTTCTAGCTTGTGCCCATTACCAATATGCTGGCTGATGGTTTTAGGTAAGTGCTGTTTTATGAATTTAAGCTAAAATCCATTTATACATGTAGTTTTAAGTGTTTTTTTTAATAGAAATGGGTGTTATATTTTATTAAAACCTTTGTCTGAATCTATTGATAAAATAATATGATTTTTATTATTTTTATTGATATAATAAATTATGTTAATAGTTTTCTTTAGGTTAAACCATTTCTTCATTTCTGGTATAAATTCCATTTGGTCATAATGTATAATCTTGATAACATATTGTTGCAATCTTTTAGCTAGTATTTTATTTAGGAGTTTGGTATCCATATTCATTAATGAAATCATTTTATAATTTTCTTTGTTTTCAGTTTTCCTGGTTTAGGTATCATTATCATATTTGTTTCATTAAAAAGAGTTTGATAGGATCTCGTTTGCCTGCTTCCAAGTAATTTATTTAATATTGAAATTGATGACCTTTTATGAATGACTAATTATTGCCCCAACCCAACAACAACAGCAACAAGAACAACAACACTCTAATTCATACCACTTATCACTCCAAACCCACAATAAATTCAGTTTGATTCAGCAAGCTTTTATGTAGTGCCTTCAGCGCTAAGACACTGGTCACTATACTGACACAGTATAGGACTCCAGAGGACACTGTCTGAAGGAATTTCTGTCCTATTGGGAGTATGCAATTGTAGACAGATAAATAAATACTGAAGTATACATCCTGCTTATTTCTTTATAGGCAGAAGGGTGTTTCATAAAGTTGTGAGTTTTTTTTTTAACTTTGATAGTCAAACAACTGCTTCCTCTTTAGAGGGTAGCAGCAGAGAGAGTGCCATCCTGGAGTCAGGAGAACTCATATTCTTGACTTCAAATTTGGCCTCAGACATTACTAGCTGTGTGATCCTGACCGGATAAACCACTTAACCCTGTTTATCTCAGTTTCCTTGTCTATCAATTGAACTGGAAAAGGAAATGGCAAATCACTTCAATAACTTTGCCAAGAAAACCCCAGATGGGGTCATGAAGCGTTACACATGAATGAATAATAATCTCTTCAGAATCTATTTATGTTGCCCATATGGCTATGTCTTAGGAGAATGGAATGTTAAATGTAGAATTGGAGGACCAGGATTCAAATCCTGTCTTTTCTACTTATGATCTATGTCTCTTTGATATCTCGTTTAATGTTTCTAGGCCTTAATTTCCTCATCTGTAAAATGAGGAGATTGGACTAGATGATCTGAGACACCTTCTGCTCCTAGACTTGTGATCCTACAAGTACAGTAACACTATTAAAGGGGAAGAAGACATTTCTTAGGTTAATAGGGGAAACTAAAAGAATAACACAAGCTTTACAAAATCAACTTTTTATTTGTTTAATTTTATTAATTTATATTTTCTATATATTTTGTTTATGCATAATACTTACATGTTGTTTCCCAAATAGATTGTGAGCTCTTTGAGAACAGGGATTTTTTATTTTGCTTTCTTTGTATCCACAGCTATTAATGCCTGAAGCACAGTAGATGCTTAAAAACGTTTGTTAATTGACTAACAGTTAAAGTCACTTTACAAATATATAAAAATAAAATAATTATTATTTTTATTATGAATTATGGTTCATTTGCATATTTATTTACTTTATGTTGAGTAGGAGAAACGTAGATCTCCAATTCTGCTCTAATTCCTGAGTCAATTTATTCCTGTTTTCATGCCCTTGCAGTTGATTAAACGAATACGGAAATGGAATGTTCATGTTGTACGATGTGGAAATCCTGAGCACAAGTAATGATTTCTTATTTCAGTTCTCTTGATCTTAGATACTGGATTAATGTAGCTGACAGAGAATGGTGATGAATAAAGTGAATATGAGTGACATGCTAAAAATTTTTAAATAATCAAGATCCATAAATTGGAAAAAAATATTTTAGAGTATGGAATATCAGGATCAGACTCAAGTATGGGAGCTCCACATTGCATTAGCTTTGAGGTACAGTTGAAAAAGACAATGATGGTGATCATATGATAGGGAATTTAGATTTTTTCTCTTTGGGCTGCAGATTATGAAGTTACTAAGAACAAGCTTTTTCTCTTCTCTCTTCTAAGGTACTTTGGCCTGTCATATGTCTGGGAAAGCCAGCATTTTTCTTAGTGGTTACTTATTTATGCTTTGATTTGTATAGAACTTTTATTCTAGAAATTTTAATATGATCTTGCCTCTAATAAGTGATGTACGCAAAGTAATATATTTTGTTCCTAATTATGCTAGATGCACAGGCATGCAAAATAAAAAAAATAGTAAAATCTCCCATTAATCAAGAAAAATTAGACTTGAATTAGACTTGAATTAGAGAACAAAACGAAGTTGGTGAATGGGCTGGTGAATTTTTTCAGTGTTTGTAAAATAAATATTACAGTAACCTTTGAATTTTGAGTTATCAATAACAACTAATATTTAATGTATGGCTTTAATATAGGGTTTTATGTGATGTAGGTAATGAGAATATTTTTGTTTTATTTGCAGATGAAGAATGAATGTTCCAAGGTTTTACATGACTTACTCAGGATCACACAGGATGTGAATTAGAATCAGAATTTGAACACTTGTCTGTCAATTATCATTCCAGTATTATTTTTCGTTCACACTGCATTTAAATACAAGGATTTCTTAACTCCCTGTGTTGTACCACAGTTCCCCTGTCTCAGTTTCTCTCAATTGTTTTGTCTTGGTTTCCCTTAATTGTTTTGCCTCAGTGGCAATCCACACCCCCCCTTCTGACCATTAAGAGATAATTGGGCTGCAGAGTAATGGCCACTGGCTTGCCAAAGAGTCATAAAACTTCCAGATGGCTTCTCTCAAATACCTAGACATACTCTTTATCTTTTGGCTTCAGACTCAGTGGCTCCTAGCTTCTTCCCAAACTTATGAGAAATTATACCCCCAACCTGTCAGAACTGAATTGATAGTCCTTTCCTGGAACTCTAATCATCCCGAGTGCCCTACCCCTCCTTCTCCCTCTCCAGTTTCTTTGTTCCCCTGAGCACCAGAGTCCTATAAGAATCCTTGGAGCAAACTCACTAATTGCTGGATACATTGAGATCCAGGAGGCTGGCTAATGGCTGTCAGTCTAACTCTCTGGGACTGGGTGCTTTGAGACAAGAGTCCCATTCAATTCCATCCATAGATATGGATTCTAAACTCTCCATTACCATCAATAAAATATTGAATAGTCTCCAATCTATGGTACTACCTCAGTTTCTCCCACAACATTATACCTGAAGTACTGGCAATAGCTTATTTTCCTTCTAGATGACATCAGGAAAATATACCAAAGTCAAGAGATGCACATTCTTGGCAGGAAGTAAAAAATAAAATAAAACAAAACAAACAAACAAAACACCTCACTAGAATTTGGGAAAAGCCAAATTCACCAAGTAATTATAGATATTAGAGTTGTTTCTTATCACAAATATTGATAGAAAAAGAGTACAGGTACATGTGGTAAGGTGAGAATAATTATATAGGTAGTACAGTGAAGAAAGTTTCCATCAGCCACTGCTCCCATTGGAAGCAATTAGCTTTAGAAATATTAGTTGCTGAAGATCTTATCAGCTAACTTTTTCAGCTTCCTTTGAAAAGATTATTATGGAATATGAACTCTGTGTCATATCACTTCCAAATTTCTTCTTTAGGACCACATGCCCCAGGAATTTCCTTCTTGTAGTATTTTGGATCTCTCCACCAGCCCCTTCTACGACTTTATTTGTTTCCCTTTGACTTAGCTCATTTACAATTGGGGATTTTCCCATTTCTTGTACTCTCAAGAGAATAACAGGGACTTAACAATCTCTGACTTTATGTAAATTTTACCACAGAACTGAAGAGACTGACCCAAACAGGTCAGAGCTACTGGTGAAAACTGATGATGAAAATTGGCCTCAGAATAGTCTATTTAGGTGTTCATCTGAGAATTTGGTTCTTCGAGTTCTCCTGAGGGATACTCAGGAAATAGCACAATCCTGCCTCGGTACTTTGTTACAGATTTTCACCCCATCTGTCTACATTGATATATTGAGTATTTTTCTTATCAACACTATGGAAAACCTTTATTATAGTTGTTATTAATCTGGAGTCAGAAAGACCTAAATCCAAGTCTGGCCTCAGACATATGCTACCTGTGTGACCCTGGGTAAGCCACTTAATTTCTCTTTGTCTCAGTTTCCTCAATTATAAAATAAAGATAATAACAGCATCTACCTCTTGGGGTTGCTATAAAGGTAAAATGAAATAATAATTGTAAAGGGCTTAGCATAGTGCTTGGCACAGAGTAAGTGCTATATAAATGTTAGCTATTATTATACAATATTTGTAAAATGTGCAGTACAGTGTGAGGAATGTAGTAGACAATAAATGCTTATTCTCCTCCTTTTTCCATTGTTAAATTAATCTTCTATATGCATAGACCTAATCATATAGCTCCTTTCATCAACAATATCCAGTAACTCCCTACTGCCTACTAAGTAAAATTCTTGGTTGATTATTCAAGGTTCTCTTGCCACTCTATCTTTCAAGTCTTATTTCATATGACTCCCTTTCAATATTCTATTCTCTATCCAAAGTGAGCTATTAAATAGAGTATTCTCTATTCTCCTAACTCATTAAGCCTTACAACTTTCTAACAACTGTGAATTTAATTCTTCAGGGTTTGCAAAACCCTTTACAGTTATCACTTCCACATTCCACATATATAGGCAATATGTCTATAAATATAGTGCAAAAGAGAGAATTAGATAATATCAAACCCAATTTTACAAAAAAGTAACATAAGCACCCTACAAAAGGAAAAGAAAAAAAATTTCAGATTTTTCTGGTATGATGGGAGGGCCAAAAAATTTTATGTGGATTTTCCAGATTGTGGCAGGAGTACAGTGGAGTGGGCTACTGTATCCCTAATCACCACAATGTGGAAGGGATAAATTTGTTATCTTTTATATTCCTCTTAATAACACTATTATACTCTTAATAACACTTATCTGTTATCCTCTTAATAACATTATATGTTCAATGTATATTTTTGTTGCCATTTTATAATTATGCAAACTAAGGTTAAGGTAGAGTAAGAGATCTGGGCAAATCATATAACTAGTAGGGGCTGAGTTGGAATCTGACTGCAGGTCTCTCTTGAATTTGTCAAGGAATGCTGTATATTATAGTTCTTTGTGTTGGTACTTATTACTAATCATCAGTTTCCTGAAAACAGAATCCCATGTCTGAACTCTTTTACCTCCTACATTCAGATGATGAATATTGAGTAAATATTTTCTTAATGAATTAATGAATGAAAATGGATGATGAGCTCTCCTGTATTGTTTCCCAGGAAATATATTTGAAAGCATTCTTGGAGACAGAAAAATGTGAAAGCAATTGTTTTCTGCACCAATTTTTTCACTTGTCTGAGTGATCAGTTTTCCATGAATCCCAGAATATTCCCAAATGAGGTCGAATAAAATGAATATTAGCACCTGGCCATTTATATGAATGAAGAGCTTTGATAACATATGTTTATAGTTTTGAGAGTGTGTCAAGGACAAGAATGTGAAGAAACTCTTGCTCCCCCAAATAAATTCTCATTTACTCACAATCCCATCAATTTCCTTTTTCATTTTTCCTTTTTCCATTTTTACACTTTTTATATTCTGGGATTCTGGTTAATCATTGAGAAAGATCTGAATAACAAGAAGGAAATCACAGGGCAGAAAAATAAAGACTTTATTTTATTTTTTTAATTAATACTTTTTATTTGCAAAACATATGTATGGGTAATTCCTAAACATTAACCCTTACAAAGCTTTCTGTTACAAATTTTTCCCCCCTACTCCCCACCCCTCCCCTAGATGGCAGGATATCCACTACATGATAATTATGTTAGAATACTTAAGAAATCGAATATATGTATAGTTATTGCATCATTTTTTTGTGCAGGAGAAATCATATCTACAAGAAAGAATAATCTGATAAAGGAAATACAATGCAAGCAAACCTCAATAGAGAACATGAAAATGTTATGTTGTGGTCCACATTTCACATCCCTCTCTCTAGGTGTATATGGCTCTCTTCACCGAACAATTAGAACTGGTTTGAAGCATTTCATTGTTGAAGAGAGTGATGTCCATTAGAACTGATCCTCATATATTGTTGTTGCCGTGAATAATGATCTCTTGGTTCTGCTCACTTCACTGAGCATTAGTTCATGCAAGTCTCTCCAAGCCTCTCTGAAATCATCCTGCTGGTCGTTTCTTACAGAGCAATAATATTCCATAACATTCATATACCATAATTTATTCAGCCACTCTCCAATTGATGGGCATCCATTCAGTTTCCAGTTTCTAGCCACTACAAAAAGAGCTGCCACAAACATTCTTGCACATGTGGGGCCCTTTCCTTCTCTTATGATTTCTTTGGGATATAAGCCCAATAGAAACACTGCTGGGTCAGAGGGTATGCACAGTTTGATAACTTTTTGAGCATAGCTTCAAATTGCTCTCCAGAATGGCTGGATCCATTCACAGCTCCACCAACAATGCATCAGTGTCCCAGTCTTCCCACATCCCCTCCAACATTCATCTTTATCTGAAAAATAAAGATTAAAAAATTCTAGATTTGTTGCTTCAACATTGGATGACTTAAATAAGTAGATTCAAAAACATTCTCCATGAGTCTACCTTTTTTATTTTTGCAACATATTTTAGAACTGAAACATTGAGACTAAAGATAATAAATGATGATTCATGTGTCCATCTTTACATGGTTTCTGAAATTATTACTCCCTCTGATGGAAATGACCAGTTTGATAATGAGTAGGACATAGAAGTAGCAAAGATCTTTTCTTTTTTCTTTCCTTCCCTTCTTTTACTTTCCTTTCCCTTTACTCCCCCAACCCCTTTTGGGGCCAAAAAAGTTGACTTAGAGAAAATAAAATAACCAGTCCTATTTTATTCTTGAACTTTTAGAAAAAAACCAGTTCTGATAGAGTTATGTGTTAACAGGGAATGACTCTTCTTGGTCTCTTCTTGGTCATCCTTTGCTCTATTAAGGATCTCCTTCCTTCCTTCCCTTAATTCCCCTTCCTCCCACTCTTCTCTTTCCTTTCCTTCTTCCTTCCCTACCTTCTTCCTTTCCTCCCTTCCTCTCTTCTTCCCTCCCTCCTTCTTTTCCTTTCTTCTTCCATACTTCTCTCTGTCTGTCTCTCTGTTTCTGTCTCTCTGTCTCTGTCTCTGTCTCTCTCTCTCTGTCTCTCTTTCTCTCTGTCTGTCTCTCTGTCACTTTCTCTCTCTTACAAATATATAAAGTCAGCTATATTAATACACAAGTCATCCCAAAAGACTTAGTGTAACACTCCACACACACACACACACACACACACACACACACACACACCCTCAGTTTCATATTTCAAATAGAAATGTTCCCCCTTTCCCTTTTGTATCATCCATTTGTACATAATTTAAAATACCATCACTTTGCTGAGCTTTCCTTCTACAGCTGACCATTTCTAATAATCTTAGAAACATCCATAGAGAAAATGAAATAACACTTTTTGTTTGTGTGTGACATAAAATACCTGAAGAGCATAAGGCTTTCATGAATAACTCATTAATATTAGCTAACAACTGACATTTCTCCCTTCTCCCCAGCCCCTCTTGCCTATACCATACCCTCACATCCAGATACTGAATTTATTGACTTCTTTTTGAATGTTTTCTTTTCTGATGCAGAGATTACAGGGGACTGAAAACTGTGCCAATCAGATGTTTACATCTGCCAAAGCTCTCTCCTCATTGCTTTCCAAATTTTGGCATTCTCTGTGGGAGGGCACTGGAAACCTAAGCTGAGTACAATGTCAGGGCTTGAAACACTCTAGAGTATTTCTAACCTTTAACACACATCAAAGTCTTATCTATTCACTCTCCCACAAACCTATAAGAAAGATCCTTACTCTATTACTGAAACCAAGTTCTCCATAAGCCACACTTTCATTCTCAGTCCCTATCCATTCAAGCTGATCCCTTCCTCTTATCTTCTCTCTCCTGTCTCCTCTTCTTTTTCTTCTTCACTCACTCAAAAACTGCTCTAAACTCTATATAAACACCACCGGTTTCAACTTCACTCAAAAACCACTCAGTCCTCCATCACAAACATACTCAAGGACTGGATCTTGTTTGCACAAAGCAAACATGCTCAATTTCCAGGATCAAAGAAATGTATTGATGCCCTTTAAATGGTCTGGGAAGATAATAAACAATTGTGAACAGCTGCTTAAACAGTATGACTTTTCTGCATAGCTATCTGCTTTTTTCCTTTTAAGAGCTAAAGTTCTTAACTTTTGTGTCATCATCCTTTTCTTCTTCAGCTTCATCTAGGAGAAGAGACTGGGAATGGGATTAATGTTGCAGAGTCCTAGAAGGAGAACCATCCATAATCTGTAGTGAGTTCCAGGATGTTTTAAAAAATACCTCTGCTCATTTGAAAGTTTTTCCAGTTCCCACAGGTTCATGATTGCCTTTCTACAACGGAGCTCCGTGATTATCATAGTTAACTATAAATATAATAAAAAAAATAAATAAAAATAATTGCCACAATACCTCTGAATAGGGAATTACCAACTCCTCTTTTTTTCCTTTTGACCCTTCCTTACTGGATGAGCTCTCATTTAATAAAATGTTTATAATGTACTTTGTAAGCCTTAAAGTACTATGTAAATTATTCCTACCACTATTATTCTTCTGTTATATGCCACTATAGCATTCTTTGGAGAATAAGTAATTTCCTTTTTTGGAAGAAACTCATGTCAGTTTTAAAGCTCTAATTGTTCAGCTGTTCTTTTCTTTCCTGAGGTACTTTGTGTTATACTTCCCATTCTCCAACATTCTGACAAGAGTCAAGACCCCTCTCCTTCATATGAGACTTTTTTTAAAACCATCAAAGTCTTACTTGGAAACACTTTTACTTTTCCTGATAAACTTCAACCCAATTTATCCTGGCCTGTGTTTCAGGAAATGAAAATGAAGAAAGTAAGGGACATAGACAAAATTAGTTAAAAAATTAAAGAAAAATTGTGGAAATTGGATTAGACTTAATTTATATCAGAGAAATGCACATTTCTGTTCAATTTCTATAGCCTCAAGGTCACCATTATCCTAGGCATACATGTGTCATTTTAAACTCCTTAATCTCTCGCTGTATCCCCTCACCCTATCCAATCTGCTGTCAACATGCTGTCGACATCTCTAGTTATGTGTGTGCTTCTTGCTTATGACTCTGCTACTATCCTGGGGCAGGCCTTCATCCCCTAGACTATTGCAGTGGTCTGTTGGTTGATTTCTTTGTCTTAAATTCCCCCCCCCACTCCAATCTGTCCTCTACTCATCTATCATATTTATCTTCTTAAAGCAAAGGTCTGACTTTATTCAATAAACTCCAGTGGTTCTTTATCATCTCCAGGATCAAATATAAAGCCATCTGTCATTCAAAGCCCTTCCAAACCTCCTCCCTTCTTACCTTTCCAATTGTCTTAATACGTTTCTAAAAGGTATTAATCATGTGCTCGATGATTCAGTGAAACGTCCTCCTTTTTGTTCCCTGAAGAGGACAATCCATCTCTAGACTCAAGATATTTTTATTTTCCCATGCCTGGAATACCCTTACCTCTTTCTCATGATTTTCTTCAAGTTCAAGCTAAAAATCCCACTCTCTATGGAAAGTCTTCACTGACTGCCCTTTAATACTAATGTCTTCCCCATTTACCCTGTATATAGGTTGTTTCACAAACATAATCAATCCTCAGCATTTGTCCATTTAACTTTTGTGTCTTTAAGTGAGATTTTATTAATAACCTCATTTTCATCATACACATCCATGGCTATGTAAAGTAGAAAAAAAGAGAGGTGTGATATAAGCAAGTTTGTGGAGGGGCTTGTATTCTACTAAATGCTCTTCACTGGTCTCATTCATCTTGTTGTAAAAAGCTTACATTTGTTGTATATTTTCATTGTTTATCTTTAAACAATTTTTATGTAGCACTTATTCCCCCAAAGCATAGTGCAAGTCCTTTGGGCTCTAAGGTCAGTGATGTCAAGACCTTGCCAGTCTGGGTCTCTTCTGACAGCTGTGGCAAAAGTCCCAGCAACTTTTCCCTTGGTTTTCAGAAGGTGGCCAAGATAGAGAAATTTACAGCTGTATAGTATATAGTATAATACTCTCACTATGTTATCTGACACAGAGAAAGGTAAAATTCAAGTTAAAAATGTTTTTAGTTTTGAGAATTTTACTTGCTGTATAGGATTTATGATATTACAGATTGTGTATTATGAAAAGTGAATATTGTTGGAAACCAATTTTCAAAAATGAATTGTTAGCACAAAAGGTCACAGAATTCTACAGAATTACTGGTGAGAAAAAAGGTTTTGCATGTTTCCAATTTTGTTATGTGTAGGGAATTTTATTGATTATTTCATGGTTACTGTGTTAAGAAAAGTACATATTATCAGAATTAGTGTTGTGAGGAATTAACTGAATGAAGATGCTCTCATGAGAATATAGCTTTAAACTATAATTTAATTGTGATTTGAAACTTTATAATGACAAATGGAGTTATAACTAAAAGTTGCAGGTGTTGTCTCCTCAGTGTTTTCCACTACCTCTTAATTAGCATTTAGATTAGCTTTTAAAGGTAATGATGGCTTTGAATTCTATATCTGCTGATATATCATTTCTCTAGAGAAGCTTAAATTAAGAGTTTATTATTATTGACTTGTATTCTTTTGTTTTTCGGTTAGGTTTCCACTTAGAATGTAAGCCTGGTTTCCCCCTAACGATGGGAGAAAAGGCCAGCCTGAGGAAGTGGGGGCTTCTAGAAGGGCCCTCATCTGTTTTCTAAAGTTTCTCATCTCCATGCTACTCAAGGGAGAATTTACAAACCTGATTCCTCCCTGGGAGAGTGGGACCTCTCTAAGTGAAAACAAGCCAGTTTGCTTAAGTTCCCTCCAAAGAGGGCCAGGAGGAGAGGAAATAGTTAATGGTTTAAAATCATTTGAGTTTTGTCCTTCCACAAATAAGGCAACCATTCACTAGATAATATTCAAGGGTATACAATCCAGGAGGTAATGAACTGGGTTAAGACTGCATCATACAGGATTTGGACATCCCAATGACTGCCTTGTAGTAAAACCTGCCTCATATTTGTCTTATTCAGCACTTCCTGGCCATCAGGGAAGTACCATTTACCACTACCATTCTCCTGGGCTCCCAACTCTTGGGCTCGTTGTTTCTTCTCTTCTGACAAAAGTGGGGTGACTAGGCTTGGGGGAAAGAAGGGAATCAAGAGCAACTGGGGGTCAGCCCATTCAGGTTCTTCAATCCCTGCCCTTCTTGCTTCCTCATCTGTAAGATGGTTTCCTGTAGCTTCAAAGAACTAACCAGGTTGATGTCCATTCATATATACAATGACAATGATCTCAGACAGTAAAAGGTTTTTTAAGACTTGTAGTAACAATATAGTGTGCGCTAATTCCTTACCCTTACCATTCTCCATTCCACTTTCTTCCCCAATTTTTTCAGACACATATGCCATCCCCAGGCATATAAACATTCTCTTCCTTCTTTTTCAATAACTTCAGGGCTTGATTGAGCACATAAAGTTTACTCTCTTCACTAACTAGGAGCCCCAAGATGGCCCTTGTCATATGGGAGATGCCTTTTCCTGAGAGATTGTAATAAACCTCTTTTTGCTTTTTCTTACTGAGAGTCTCTGATTGTTTTTGTGGATGATACTGTTCCATACAATGTTTTGTTAAAAAGAATTGTATGCAGTCCCAAAAGTGGACTGAGGGGAGTGAATGTGGATCATAACACATTCACTTTTTTTTTTTTTTTTGCTTTTTGCTGAGGCAATTGCGGTTAAGTGACTTGCCCAGGGTCACACAGCTAGGGAATGTTAAGTGTCTGAGAACAGATTGGAACTCAGGTTCTCCTGACTTCAGGGCTGGTGCTCTATCCACTGAGCCACCTAGATGCCCCACACACTCACTTTTTTGTTATTGTTTGCTTGCTTTTTTCCCTTTTTCTTTTTTTCCTTTTTGACCTGATTATTCTTGTGCAGCATGATAAATGTGGAAATATATATTGAAGAATTATATATGTTTAATATATATTTGGATTACTTTTATGTCTAGGGGAAGGGTGGGGGTAAAAGAGAGAGAAACATCTGGAACACGTTTTTGCAAAGGTAAATGTTGAAAACTATCTTTGCACATATTTTGAAAATAAAAAGCTATTGAAAACAATTGTATACCAAAAAGTATATTTTTGATAATTTCTAGTAAAAAATTACAGGTTTTGGTGGTCCCAGGAATCTAACCCCAAATTCCCATAGGGTCAATATATCAGCATTCATATTTTTTCACTTATTCTGTTTTCTGGGAATGTTACTCCTGTGAAAGTTGGAGATTTACTATAATTGTTTACATGTTGTCTTTTTTGTTAGTGTTTGGACTTCTTGAGAGCAGGGACTATCTTTACCTTTCTCAGTATCACCAGTGTTTAATACGGTGCCTAGCACATGCTAATAGTTTAATAAATGCTTGTTGATTGAAACCAGCACCTTGAATTTTCTTCCCAACGCATCTTGAAGACTGGAAGCTATCAAGATTCATCCTGTTTTCTTGTATAGTGGGAGATATTTATTTCTTCTTTTCCTTTTATTAAAGGTCCAATATTCTTAAATTTTTTTTGGTTATATATGTACATTCATTTAAAAAACATTTCCTTATGAATTATATTGGGAGAGAAAAATCAAAACAAAAGGGAAAAACCACGAAAAAGAAAAAAAACAATAAAAAGCTGAACATAGTATCCTTTGATCTGCATTCAGTTTTCATAGTTCTTTCTCTGGATGCATATGTCATTTTTCATCCCAAGTCCCTTAGAATTGTCTTGGATCATTGCTGAGACGAGCCAAGTTTATCATGGTTAACCATCACACAAACTTGTTGTTACTGTGTACAATGTTTTTCTGATTCTTCTTGCTTCACTCAGCCTCAGTTTTTATTATTATTAATAATTATATATTAAAAGCTTTTTATTTACAAAACATATGAGTGACTTTTCTACATTGACCTTTGCAAAAACTTTTTTTTCCCAAGCTTTTCCCCTCCTTCCCCCCACGCCCACCCCTAGATGACAGGTAATCTAATACATGCTAAATATGATATATTATATCAGCATCAGTTTGTATAAGCCTTTTTATATTTTTCTGAAATCAGCCTGCTCATCATTTCTTATAGAACAATGACATTTCATTAATTTCATATCCCATAACTTTTTTTGGCCATTCCCCAATTGATGGGCATCCTTTGATTTTTCTAATTCTTTGCCACCATAAAAAAGAGTTGCTACAAACATTTTTGCACATGAGAATTCTTTACTCTCTTTTATGAACTTTTTGGGATACAATAATGGCATTCTACCTTTTGTTTTGGCATTGAAGGTCTCCACTAAATGAATGAATGAATTTTATCATTTATTAAGCGTTTACTCTATGTTGGATACAATGCTAAGTTCTGGGGATACAAAGAAAAAGCAAACAGTCCCTGTCCTCAAGGAGCTTATAGTTTAATGCTGGAAGAAATATTTATCTATAAATAGGTACATATATGATAAATACATAATAGATGGAAGGGGACTAGAGCCCATTTTGAATCCCATTATGGTTGGCTGATTTTGCCATTTTGACTTTACCTGTTTTCAGTTAAACGTACTGTCTTTTTAGACTTTAAGCAATTTTTTGATCTTTCCATGTCCCCCCAACTTATTGCCCTGTCATTTATTATTAATGTCCCATAACTGGTAACAACAGTACTGCAGTTCTACATTGATTGAATGAATGAATGATTGAAAAATCATTTATTAAGTGTTTGTTATATACTAGGCATTTGCAATTTATCTTTTGCTAAGTGTTGAAGATAAAAATGCAAAAAATGAGAGTTTCTTCTCTTAAGAGACTTAATTTCTAATAGTGGAAGACTACACATAATGGGTAATAATAAGTAAGATTTGTTTTGCCAGTTAGTCAATTAACAATTAAATGTATCAATCATTGTGTTAAGCACTCAAAATTATAAATGCAAGTTAAAAAAAGATAGTTCTTGTCCCCAGGGAGTTTACATTCTATTGGGTAGAATAATAAATAGAAGAAAGCTGAAAAGGAGTGTGTGTAAAATTATGGTACCTTGTGAGGAGGCATGATAAAATCCAGAATATAGCTGGCCAGTAGTCTTCTTTAAATGGAGGTTTAGAGAGGAGCCATCCAATCAGAGGGTGTGATCACAGGAATGGAATAAACTTTTAAAGTGTAAATTCTAAGACTAGAATGATCTTGTAAGATGAAGAGCATAGAGAGCATAGAGAAAAAGGTCCAGAGTGCAACGAGGAGAAGAATGAAGTCAAAGAAATCATAAGGATTGTGAATTGACCCACCAGGCAGTCAGTCAATTCAAATGCTCTTTCTGGAAACAAAGTCAACAGTGATTGAGTTTTAACGTTCAGAGCAATGATAGAAACTGGGATTAGTAAATTCCTGGTGGACGAGGAAGTAGGTTAATTGGCAATCTGAGCTAGGTGAATGGTTAGATTACTGTAGAAGATGGGAAACAAACCACAGTCTTGAGGTTAGCTAGATAATGGAGAGCTATGTAAATTGGCACTTCATTCAGCTGAGACAGCAAATTTTGAGTTGTTTTATTTAACCTTGTAAAGGGTCACAGACTGATATCTCCAAGATGCAACCCAAAACCAGAAGCTCAGAAATTAGGAAGTCAACAATGAATAGGGCTGATGTCACCAGACTTAGTCTCTTGTCTTCCCTTACTTTTTATATAACGAGGCACATTGCAGTCTCTCAAATCATTCATTTTTTAGATGTTATTGCTTTCTTATGCTCTGGATTGATTTACTCATTCCAACCTGCTTTCACACTAGCAAATTTAGGTTTTCAGAGTTTAGTAAAAAGAGCCTTGAAGTAGTTAGGTGAGAGTAAAAGAGGCTGCCATTTTGGCAGCTGGATTTAAAAGAAAGCTATGGCCCTGTAGGACAAAACTTCTTAATTTGTGGATCACAACTCCATATGGGGTCTTCCAACTGAATGTAGGGGTTGTGGAAAATTTGGCAACAGTAAAAGGTTTCAAATATTCTGCCAAAACTTAATTTTCTGTGTAAGTAAAAATAAGTAAGCATATCCATATCAGTAAACAAATTTACTTTTATCTTTAAAATGATAAAATTAAATTTATACCAAAGAATTGTTTTAAAATAAATTTTTTAATGATTTATTGTCAACAAATGTTTGATTTATATGCCAATTTTACACATCTATATACCCAGGGTTACATAAAAATTTTCAGATGAAAAGGGGTTGTGAGTGAAAAATTTTTTAAAAAGCCCTGATATAGGGAAGGGAGTTTATCTCCTTGAAGAAATGGGTTTCTCTCCAGCTTAGGGAAGACTAACAGTTCAATTTGTCTTGTTCATCAGCACTACCTGGTGGGTTACATTTACATATCATATACAGGCATTCTAGGGGCTTGGACTCAGAATGATTTAGTTTCAAATCTTGCCTCTGACATCACCTAAATCACTTTGTTGTTATTGTTATATTGCCATCACCCCATTTTGGGGTTTTCTAGGCAATGATACTAAAGTGGTTTGCCATTTTCTTTTCCAGCTCATTTTGAGGCAAACAGGGTTAAGTGACTTTCCTAGAGTCACATAGTATTTGAACTCAAGTCCTCCTAACTCCAGAGTCCAAATTCTTTATCTATTGTGTCACCTAGCTGAAGAAGCCACAATCTCTGGCAACTTCAACATAAGGCCTGAAATACAGTAGGTGTTAAGGTGTTTACTGACTGACTGACCTAAGACTGTCTATTAAATGGGTAGAGATCCCTCATGAGGAGTTTCTCACTTTTATCATTGTAGTTCTGAAAACTGACTTACTCCCCCCCCCAAAATTGTATCTGATTTCCTTACCCACGCTAATATTTTTTGAACATATTGGGGATTAAATAGACATTTGGTGAATGAATGAATAAATATTTCTTACTCCCTTGTTCCCTCCTCCCCTTTGCCTACTCTTGGCATGGAGCTAGCCACGTAAATTCCTGCCTTAGCAACTGCTATTAAGAATCAAACAGCTCTATTTGACATTTTTCCCTTTCCCCAACTTACCATATGAACATCTGCACCTAGAATCTAATGCCTATGGTTTTGGAGAAAGTTGGAAAGAGTTATAAGAGAATAGTAATTCAATTAATCTGATAAAGGGCTGAAATTTAACTTTTCAGTGACAATGGGAATGAAATTCAATGTCGATTCTTAAGACCTACAGTTGGGGCAGCTAGGTGGCGCAGTGGATAGAGCACCAGCCCTGAAGTCAGGAGGACCTGAGTTCAAATCTGGTCTCAGACACGTAACAAAAAAAAGACCTACAGTTGACTAATACTTGGGAAATCAAAGGCAGGATACTGTGATTTTTAAACTTTTTGTTCATTTTTGAATTTTTAATCATGAATTTAGAGCTGGAAGCAATATTAAGAATCATATAATCTAACCCATTCATTTTACAGATGAAGAATCTTAGACTGAGAAAGATAAAGTCACTTGCCAAAGTTCACACAAATAATGGGTGGCAGAAGCAGGATGCAAATCTAGAACCTATGACTCTAAAGTCACTGCTACTTTCACACTACCTCAGATTGAAATCTGCATATTCTGGAAGATCAAAACCAATAATTCTCAGAAGGTCGTTTTGGGATCCTTAGAGTCCCTTATTTCCTTTCAGGGGGTCTGGACAGTCAAAACTATTTTCATAAAAATATGAAGATGTTTTAATTTCTAATGTAAATATTTGCAGAAATAACTGACACAAACAAAATATCTTGGGAGGTAGGGTCCTCAATTAATTTTTAAGACTTTAGGTTTTAAACTAAGGTTTCAGGACAAAATATTTGAGAACTGCCAGTGAAAACAAAGAATGGTACTTAAAGGCTGGGAAATATGAATTCTTGATATTTGCTTGAGTGTGATGGGAGCACTAGAGCAAACACTTTTCACCAGGATTTCCAAAATTACACAGAAAATCTTTCATTTTTAGTTTCATTTTGTAGGCATTGCTTCCTTTCTTTTCTAGTCTATGTTCTGCATGATTATCCTAAGGGGCCCAGACTCCTCCTTAGATTCCATCTCTGTTCCACTTTTTGTGGTCTAAGTACTTTATTTTTTCTTACCCTTTCAACAATCCTTTTATTATGGAATTTTCTGGTAAATTTTGCATATATATTTGGTTCCTATTTCTGTTTTTAATAAAAGTTTTTTATTTTGAAAACATATGCATGGACAATTTTTCAATGTCAACCCTTGCAAAACCTTGTGTTCCAAATTTCCCCCCTCTTTTTCCTCACCCCTCCCCTAGATGGTAGATAATCCAATACATGTTAAACATGTGCAATTCTTTTATATATACTTTTACAATTATCATGTTGCACAAGAAAAATCAACTCAAAAAAGAAAAAAAAAGAGAGAAAACAAAATGCAAGAAAACAATAACAAGAAGAGTGAAAATGCTATGTTGTGATTCACACTCAGTTTCCACAGTCCTCTCTCTGGGTTATAGATGGCTCTCTTCATTACAAGACCATTAGAACTGGCCTGAATCATCTCACTGTTGAAAAGATCCATGTCCATCAGAATTGATCATCGTATAATCTTCTTGTTGTCATGTACAATGATCTGCTCAGTTCACTTAGCATTAGTTCATATAAGTCTCTCCAGGCCTCTCTGAAATCATTCTGCTGATCATTTCTTATAGGACAATAATATTTTATAACATTCATATACCATAACTTATTTAGCCATTCTCAAACTGACAGACGTCCATTGTTTCCAGTTTCTTGCCACTACCAAAAGGGCTGCCAAAAACATAGTCTAAGTACTTAAATTTGATTTTAATTTATTAGGATAACTCTATGGAAAAAATGGTTGAGGTAGAGACATAACTATTAAGTAAGTGGAAGAAATTGCTATGGTGTAAAATTCACATTTCAGGAGCCAGACTGATTTACCCCAAATGAAAAAAAAAGCCTCTCATTCCTCTGGCCAGTGGTGATCTTAATGAGTGTTTCATTTCTTTCATATGCTGTGTGGTGGTTTTCTGATTAATGTTCTTTTCCATGCTACTATGGACTCTCATAGAATCCTCTATTGTTTCTTCCTCCAGGATCATGTAGCATAGAGGACACACTTTCTGTAAAGCAGTGAACATATTTCATTTGAGTTCTGTCCCAAGCTTTTCTCAGAGATGATTCCCAGGAGAGTCTACCTTTGTCTGATAAATTACCCATAGCACAAGGTGACTTGTTCTAACTCACAGTCAGATAGAGCTTCCTTTTTGGAGCTCCAAAAGCCCTTACTGACTGAATATAATGAAATAGACAAGAGCCTGGGAGAGATGCCCTCCCACAATTACCCTAATCCCCCACTCTCCTACACATGTCACCAATTAGAAATTTCATATGAATTAAGGAATTTCTTTTAAAATGCAAATACATTACTAGGAGGTTTACACATCCATTTCTATCTCATTGTCCATTATTTTAAACAGATTATCTTCCTTTTTAAAATATAACTAAATGCAACAAATTTTTATTAAGCCCTTACTATATGTAGAAAAACTTTGCCAGGGGCTTGAAACATAAAACAAAAATGAAATAGACCCTCCCTTTCCCAAGCATACCTTCTACTGGGGATGTTGTTTCACACACACACACACACACACACACACACACACACACACACACACACACACAGAAAGAGAGAGAGAGAGAGAGAGAGAGAGAGAGAGAGAGAGAGAAAGGACGTGATCAGAGCAAAAGAAAGATATACATCAAATACTTAAGGAAAATGTATGTAGGTAGTGCAAATAGTTTGGCTAATTTGACAATACTTGGTTATTATAAAGGAGGACTCTCTTAGTGGTAAGGGAAGTCATTAGAAGTTTGTGATATAAAAAAGAAAATAACATTAATAAAACATTTAAAAGAACAAAAGTAGAAGAAAGACAGTAAGATTTTGCTCTGGCCAGCAAAAGTTAATGGGTTTTGTTGCTAGCAAATATGTATAACAAAAAGAAAAATCTGGTCTCGGATAGTTTTTGACCTTAGATTTTTGTTCTTGTTCTGTTTTAATTACAGGCTAATCAAAGAAGAACATGGGAACAATGCCAGTAAGTTCAGTCATCTGTCATTTATTAATATCTTGTTATGTGCTGGACAACTAATCTGTCTGGGCCTTAGTTTATACACCTGGAAAAAAATTATGTTATTAGATTAGATAATCTTTCAGGCCATCTAATATGTATAAAAGCATCTTTTAGCTCTTAATCTATGATATTGTGTACTAAGGGATTAAGAAAAGCCTTTCAGAGGAGTTGGTACATAAGATAAACCTTGTAGGAAGCTAGGAATTTTAAGAGGCAGAGATGAAGGGGCAATGTATTCTAAGTATGGGGAGAGAGGAGTACAAGTGTATGGAGGCAGGGAGAAACCCAGGAATGTGAGTTTATGAAACAGTGCATGGACCCAGTATGGGTAGAATGTCCAGTCTTTGGTTATATTAAAAATGTGGAAAGATAGATTGGGACTTCCCAGACTGGAAAGGGCTTTAAATGTCAAAGATGAATCTTTTTGTATTTTATCCTAGTAGCCATAGGGTGTCTAAGAAGCTTCTCAAGCATGAGAATGATCTGGTCAGATATATGGTTTAGGAAAATTGTTTTGCCAAATTTAAAGGAAGATAAATTCTCTCTGTTTTAAAGATGACAATGAAAAAAAATCACTAATTGTAGATCAGTGAGGGAGGCTTAGTCTTATTTATTAATATTAAGAGTTGAATTTTTAAAAAGTCTTTTATTACTTTCAGACACAGACAGTAATTTGAACTAAGTTACCAGTGTCCACATAAGTCAAATTTTAAGTAAGCATTATCTATAATTTGTATATTAAAATATCACTCTGTCTATTTCTATGTCTGTTAATATTGCTATTATTCATCTTCAAGTGCTCAAAAATAGCCTTTTACTTCAAGGACTTTAAACAGTTCTACAATTCTCTGTTTACTTATACAGATAATTGGTTTAGCAAATCGATAGAACAGATAGTACAGAGACAGTACAAAGGTAGATTTCAACTTATTCCATTTTTCAGATAATTCTAATTGCTAGAAAAGTCTTCCTTATACAGAGTTGAAACCTTCCTTGTAATTTCAATCTGTTCTTCCTAGTTTTGCTTCCTAAGATCAAGAAAAAAATATCTAAAAATTTGGAACACAAGGTTTTGCAAAGGTGAATGTTGAAAACTATCTTTGTATGTATTTGGAATAATAAAATACTATTAAAAAACCCAAATCTAATCCCTTTTCCGTTTTGAATACTGGAAGACAGTTATCACATCCCTCTTTGGGCAGCTACATGGCCCAGTGAATAGAGTGCTGAGTCTGGAGTGAGGAAGATCTGTGTTCAGATTGGTCTCAGATACTTCCCATCCACTGAAAGACAAATACAACACCTGATGGGAATAGAGAACAACAGTAAAAAAAAAAGGCCAGCAAAATAATGTGACAAGGAACAAGAGTAGAGGGGAGGTTGGGAAACATCAATGAAATAGAGTCCTGACATCGAGGAGTCATTCCTAAGTTTTGCCCTCGTCAGGTTAGTTTTGTACATTATAGAGAATGTACAGTTAAGGGGAAAAAAGTTTCACCTTACCAGAAAAAGGAGAGGATGGTTTGACTCATCTATGAGTGGAGATATAAATTCTTTCCATTTCTTTTTCTGCGCAAATAAAATGATTTCTTTGTTTGAAAAATAAAAACCTAAGTGTTTGTAAGGGAATATGATGACTAACCTTGAAAGATTGTTGGGTACTGAGGTTCCCAGGTTCCATTTGGGTAGGGAAAATGAATTAGAGAATTATAGGTTTCTTCTTCAAAGGATGCCCAGATCCTTGGTGCCAAGATAGAAGCCCTAATATAATGAAAAAAGCCTCTGATGTATTTTTATCTCTAGGATTTCAACAGTATATTAAATCCTAGCACCTAGCACAGTACTTTCTATCCTTCACTCCTAGGACAATGCCTTGCACATAATAGATGCTTAATAAATGTATCTAGAAAAAAGAGGGCTCCCAAATCCTATAAGTAATCATTATAATTAGCAAAAGAGATTAAAAAGGATTTATTCACTAACTCCAGGAATATACAAATTTCTTAAAATGTAAAGCACAAAATATAATTTTAGTATAATTAACAGGGAGCCACTGTTATGTGATGGTGTAACATTGTTTTGTTCCTCTAATCCTGTATTCTTCCAAATAGCTGTCAAGGAAACATTGAAACACCACTTCAAAACATTTGGCCAGTTACATAACTATAGGGTTTCAAATAGAGATGGTGCTCAGTAATTCCACCAGAAGGAGACCTAGACAGGGCAGATGGAAGCTCACTACAGAGATAGAGCCAGAAAAATTTCCAGGGACATGTGCACTCTGCATGTAGGCACACCAGTTGTGGGTCACACCTCTGAATCCAGCCTTTCTTTGGATTTTGGCAAACCCTACAGGTAGGAGAAATGAGATTGTAGAATTAAGGACTAAAGGAAAGGGGAAGAGGTGGATTGGGAGTAATCCAATTCATTTCACTCCTCTACAGAGCAGTAGCTGTATTTTAGTTTTCTTGTCAAATCCTAATTCTTCCTCCCCAGGTAAATGAACAAATATTTCAACCTTTTAAACTATCCAAGTCATGCAAATTAGAATTAGTTTTCACAGTCTGTTCTCCCTTTTATTGGCTTGATTTGTTTTTCTCATTCCTTTCCCCAGGGCCCCCCAGAACATCTGCACAGTACCCATAATACCCACTGAAGTCAGAAGCTGCCAAAGGACTGAGGTCACTCCCCATGAAGCCCTCAGAAGTAGACAGCTGAATAATATCACAACAAACGAATCAGAAATACTCCAAGTTGACTCTGAGTCCAATGTTTGTTTTTTATTTATACCACTGAGAGAACAGAGAGTTTCTCTTCTTGTTGAGAAGAAGAGGAGACTGTTTAAGAGGCTAGTAAAATTACTTGAAAGAAACCTGAAGAACAAAGTCAATTAGCAAAGGAAAGGTTAGCAACTTCAGTAATATAGCAGGGTTTCAGGAAAACATTATTATGTATATAATTGTATAAATTGTATTGACAAGTTTGATTAAATTAGGCCTGGTTAAGAATGTAGGATAAAAAGGGTTTGTCCAAGAAATAAGGTAAAGTCTCTCTAATCTTTCTAGAAGCTCCTTCACAAAGTGTTAATCTATTCACAAGATTAGCTTTTTGATTAAATATTAATTCACCTAACTCAGAATACTTCCCTTTCCACTTTAGTACCGCATTAAAGATGATTGATTACATGATTCAGGGCCAGTTCCTAATCTGAGCTACATATTTGGATTTTGCCTTTAAAAGGGAAAGAAGAGTCAAAATTAGAATTGAGAGAGTGGCTACACATAGAAGCTTGAACATGGTTCCTCCCCTCTCTTAAAAGAAGGGGGGACCCTCCATACCATTGATGCCAGAGATAACAGTAGACAGAGACTAGCTTCTAGAGAATCTAGCAGCCCCTGGGACAAGTCAGGAGCTACAGAAACAAGCTAGTTTCAATAAATTAGTATTGGTGAAACAATAGTGAAGTTACTGGCCCTAGAACTACTTGACTATGTCAAGTTCTGGGACCATATAGACATTCTTAGAACAGATCTTTGGGACCCTGGTGACTGAATTCCTCGAATAAGCTGAAATTGGAGCCTAGAAGTAGTAAGAGATAAAGTCATAACCTGAAGCACAGCGAAATGAAAGTCTTAAAAGTTGAAAGGAACATAAGATATTATCTAGTCCAACTCTCAAGTTTTAGAGGAGGAACTTTGGCTCTAGAGAGGTTAAATAGATTTCCTAAAATGACAGAGAAAATGAGGAGCAAAGTTGTGATTTTAAAATCAAATCCTATATGACATCAAATATGACTTCCACTGTCCCATGAACAAACACAGATCTTGCTTTTTATTGGTAATGTGAATTATGCAGATCCTGCAGGTTCAGAGAGAAGAATCAACTCTCCTAAATTCTTCCTGCCAGTTGGGGTGGCTGTTTCAATCCCATGGCAGTATTTTAAGTCTGGAGGACAGTATGGAATCCTGGATATTCTGAGACTTACCAGAAGATGTGGGCAGTTTGATTCTTTAGCAACCTTTATTACCCCTCCATCAGAGAACAGTGTTATAACTCCAGAGAACTATATAAATCCTTAGGTGAAGGGAGGCTAAGTATAGAAGGGAAAAATCATGTTAACTGTTCTTGGATTTCTTTTTATTTTTTTTTATATAAAGCTTTTTATTTACAAAACATATGAGTGATTTTTCAACATTGACCTTTGCAAAAACTTTTTTTTCCCAAGCTTTTCCCCTCCTTCCCCCCCACCCCCACCCCTAGATTACAGGTAATCTAATACATGCTAAATAGGATAAATTATATGACAAATACAATACATGTATACATATCTATACAGTTATCTTACTGCACAAGAAACATCAGATCTAGAAAGAGAAGAAGAAAAAAACAACCTAAGAAGGAAAACAAAATCATGGAAATATTCACAGAAAGCGTTAAAATGCTGTGTTGTGGTTCACACTCAGTTCCCACAGGCCTTTCTCTGGATATATATGACTATCTTCATCGCTGAACAACTGGTTTGAATCACATCATTGTTGAAGAGAACCATGTCCATCAAAATTGATCATCGTATAGTCTTGTTGCTGTGTATAATGTTCTCCTGGTTCTGCTGATTTCACTCAGCATCAGTTCATGCAAGTCTCTCCAGTCCTCTCTGAAATCCTCCTGTTGGTCGTTTCTTACAGAACAATAATATTGCATAACATTCATATACCATAATTTATTCAGCCATTCTTCACTTGATGGGCATCCTTTCAATTTCCAGTTTCTTGCCACTACAAAAAGGGCTGCCACAAACATTTTTGCACATGTGGGTCCCTTTCCCTCCTTTAAAATCTCTTTGGGATATAGGCCCAGTAGAAACACTGCTGGGTCAAATGGTATGCACAGTTTGATAACTTTTTGAGCATAGCTCCAAATTGCTCTCTAGAAAGGTTGGATCCATTCACAGTTCCACCAACAAAGTATTAGTGTCCCAGTTTTCCCACATCCCCTCCAACACTTACCATTATCATTTCCTGTCATTTTAGCCAATCTGACAGGTGTGTAGTGGTATCTCAGAGTTGTCTTAATTTGCATTTCTCTGATCAATAGTGACTTGGAGCACCTTTTCATGTGACCGGAAATAGTTTCAATTTCTTCGTCTGAAAATTGTCCGTTCATATCTTTTGACCATTTATCCATTGGAGAATGGCTTGAATTCTTATATATTTGAGTCAATTCTTGATATATTTTAGAAATGAGGCCTTTATCAGAACCTTTGGATGTAAAAATATTTTCCCAGTTTACTGCTACCCTTCTAATCTTGTCTGCATTAATTTTGTTTGTACAAAAACTTTTTAACTTGATATAGTCAAACTTAACTATTTTGTGATTAATGATGACCTCTAGTTCTTCTTTGGTCACAAATTCCTTCCCCCTCCACAGGTCTGACAGGTAAAACATCCTACATTGTTTTAATTTGTTTATAATATCATTCTTTATGCCTAGAAGATGAATCCATTTTGACCTTATCTTGGTATATAGTGTTAGGTGTGGGTCGATGCTTAGTTTCTTCCATACTAGTTTCCAATTATCCCAGCAGTTTTTGTCAAATAGTGAGTTTTTACCCCCAAAACTGGGGTCTTTGGATTTATCAAACATTAGATTACTATTGTCATTGAGTATTTTGTCCTGTGAACCTAACCTATTCCACTGATCCACTACTCTATTTCTTATCCAGTACCAAATGGTTTTGGTGACCACTGCTTTATAATATAGTTTTAGATCTGGTGCAACTAGGCCACCCTCATTTGCATTTTTTTTCATTAATTCCCTTAAAATTCTTGACCTTTTGTTTTTCCAGATGAATTTTGTTGTTATTTTTTCTAGTTCAGTTAAATAATCTCTTGGGAGTTTGACTGGTATAGCACTAAATAGATAGATTAGTTTAGGTAGTATTGCCATCTTTATTATATTTGTTCGACCTATCCAAGAGCACTTGATGTTTTTCCAATTGTTTAGATCTGACTTTATTTGTGTGGAGAGTGTTTTGTAGTTTTGCTCATATAGATCCTGACTTTCTCTTGGCAGATATATTCCCAAATATTTTATACTATCGATAGTTATTTTGAATGGAATTTCTCTTTGTATCTCTTGATGTTGCATTTTGTTGGTGATGTATAAAAATGCTGATGATTTATGTGGATTTATTTTGTATCCTGCAACTTTGCTAAAGTTGTGGATTAATTCTATAGTTTTTTAATTGATTCTCTAGGGTTCTCTAAGTAGACCATCATATCATCTGCAAAGAGTGATAATTTGGTTTCCTCATGACCTACTCTAATTCCTTTAATCTCTTTTTCTTGTCTTATTGCCAAGGCTAGCATTTCTAATACAATATTGAATAGTAATGGTGATAGTGGGCAACCTTGTTTCACCCCTGATCTTATTGGGAATGGTTCCAGTTTATCACCATTACATATGATGCTAGCTGATGGTTTTAAATAGATGCTAATGACTATTTTAAGGAAAAGTCCATTAATTCCTATCTTCTCTAATGTTTTTTAATAGGAATGGATGTTGGATTTTATCAAATGCTTTTTCTGCATCTATTGAGATTATCATATGCTTTTTGTTAATTTGGTTATTAATATAGTCAATTATGTTAATAGTTTTCCTAATATTGAACCATCCCTACATTCCTGGTATAAATCCTACTTGGTCATGGTGTATTATTCTGGGAATGATTTTCTGTAATCTCTTTGCTAATATTTTATTTAAGATTTTTGCATCAATATTCATTAAGGAGATTGGTCTATAATTTTCTTTCTCTGTTTTTGTTTTACCTGGTTTAGGTATGAGTACCATGTCTGTATCATAAAAGGAGTTTGGTAGGAGTCCTTCATTCCCTATTTTTTTGAATAGTTTATATAATATTGGAGTTAACTGTTTTTTAAATGTTTGGTAGAATTCACATGTAAATCTATCTGGTCCTGGGGATTTTTTCTTAGGGAGTTGATTAATGACTTGTTCTATTTCTTTTTCTGAAATGGGACTATTTAAGTAATTTATTTCCTCTTCTGTTAATCTGGGCAATCTATATTTTTGTAGATATTCCTCCATTTCACTTAGGTTATCAAATTTATTGGCATACAGTTGGGCAAAGTAACTCCTGATTATTGCTCTAATTTCCTCTTCATTGGTGGAAAGTTCTCCCTTTTCATTTTTGAGACTAACAATTTGATTTTCCTCTTTCCTTTTTCTAATTAAATTAACTAGAGGTTTATCTATTTTGTTGGTTTTTTCATAAAACCAACTTTTAGTTTTATTTATTAATTCAATAGTTTTTTTTACTTTCAATTTTACTAATCTCTCCTTTTATTTTTAGGATTTCAAGTTTGGTATTTGATTGGGGGTTTTTAATTTGTTCTTTCTCTAGCTTTTTTAGTTGCAAGCCCAATTCATTGATTTTCTCTTTTTCTATTTTATGCAAATAAGCATCTAGAGATATAAAATTTCCCCTTATTACTGCTTTGGCTGTATCCCACAAATTTTGGTATGTTGTCTCATTATTGTCATTCTCTTGGATGAAATTAGTAATTGTGTCTGTAATTTGCTGTTTCACCCATTCATTCTTTAGGATAAAATTATTTAGTTTCCAATTGGTTTTTGGTCTATTTTCTCCTGGCCTTATATTGTATGTGATTTTTATTCCGTCATGATCTGAAAAAAATGCATTTATTATTTCTGCCTTCCTGCATTTGATTTTGAGGTTTTTGTGTCCTAACACATGGTCAATTTTTTTATAAGTTCCATGGACTGCTGAGAAAAAAGTAAACTCCCTTCTGTCTCCATTTAATTTCCTACAAAGATCTATCATACTTAACTTTTCTAACATTTTGTTTACCTCCTTAACTTCTTTCTTATTTATTTTATGGTTTGATTTATCAAGTTCTGAGAGAGGGAGGTTGAGATCCCCCACTATTATAGTTTTGCTGTCTATTTCTTCTTGCATCTCTCTGAACTTTTCCTCTAGGAATTTCCATGCTATACCACTTGGTGCATATATATTTAGTATTGATATTGCTTCATCATCTATGGTAGCCTTTAGGAAGATATAATTTCCTTCTTTGTCTCTTTTAATTAAGTCTATCTTTGCTTTTACTTGATCTGAGATCAGCATTGCTACCCCTGCTTTTTTTTGTTCACCTGAAGCATAATAGATTCTGCTCCAGCCTTTTACCTTCACCCTGTATGCATCTCTATGTTTTAGATGTGTTTCTTGTATACAACATATTGTTGGATTCTGGTTTTTAATCCACTCTGCTATCTGCTTCTGCTTTAAGGGAGAGTTCATTCCATTCACATTCACAGTTAAGATAACTAATTCTGTATTTCCTGCCATCTTATTTACCCTAGCTTATGCTTTTCTCTTTCTTATCCCCTTTCCCTCCAATTTCCTTATAAGTACGTCTATTATTCCCTCTGAGCCAAATCTGATGAGATGGAGATTAACCCAATTCTCATTCCCCTCCCTTTTCTCCCCTCAATCATTATAGGTTTTCTTTGCCTCTACATGTGATGTAATTTCCCTTATTTTACCTCCTTTTCCTCTTCTTCCAGTGTTATCCCTTTTCTACCTCTAATTTCTTTTTCAGTTTATCATATCATAATAATCATAAAATCACAATAAACATATCATAATAATCATAAAATCACAGTAATCATATCATAATAATCATAAAATCACAGTAATTGTATCATAATCATAATGCAATAATAGATTCATAAAATCGACCCTCATTCTATAAATATCTATAACATAAATATAGTTCTCAAGAGTTTTTTTTTTTTTTTACCTTTTTATGTTTCTCTTGTGTTCTGTGTTTGTAGATCAAATTTTTTGTTCAGTTCTGGTCTTTTCAGTAGAAATAGGTGAAATTCTATATCATTGAATGACCATCTTCTTCCCTGGAAGATAATGCTCATTGTAGTTGGGTAACTTATTCTTGGCTGTAATCCAAGTTCCTTTGCCCTTCTGAATATCTGATTCCAGGCCCTTCAATCCTTCAAAGTAGAAGCTGCTAGGTCCTGTGTGATCCTAATTGTAGCTCCCCAATATTTAAATTGTTTCTTTCTGGCTTCTTGTAATATCTTTTTCTTGGTATGATAGTTCTGGAATTTAGCCACGATATTTCTGGGGGACTTAATTTTTGGGTTTCTTTCAGGAGGTGATCAGTGGATTGTTTCAAGGAGTATTTTGCCTTCTGAGTCTAAAATATCAGGGCAGTTTTCTTTTATGATTTCCTGGAAGATAGTGTCTAGGTTCTTTTTTTCATCATGGCTTTCAGGAAGCCCTATAATCCTTAGATTGTCTCTCCTAGATCTATTTTCCAGGTCAGTTGTTTTTCCTAGGAGATATTTCATGTTTTTCTCTATCTTTACATTTTTTTGTTTTTGTTCGACTGATTCTTGAAGTCTTGATGAGTCATTCATTTCCAATTGCTCGATTCTAATTTTTAATGTCTTATTTTCTTCAGTTACTGTTTTTAGTTCCTTTCGCAATTGACCAATTACATTATTTTGTTCATTGCATTCTTTTTCCATTTTTTCTTTTTTATTTTGCAGTGATCTCATTTCGTTTCCCCATGTTTCTTCTAACTCTCTTTTAAGATTTTTTATGCAATCTTCAAAGAAAGCCTTGTGACATGGAGACCAATTTATGTCTCTCTTTGGGGCTTTTTCTGGAGTTTCTTTACCTTTAGGGGCCTCAGGATTTGAGGTCTGTTCTTCCCTCTCTCCATACAAGTTGTCTATGGTGAGAGCTCTTTTTGGTTTTTTATTCATTTTTTTTTTAAAAGGTGTGAGGTCTGTTTAGGGCAAAGGTGGGACAGCTGCTTTAATTTGCCCTGGGGCAGTTCTGCTGATTGAATTATTTCAGGAACTGGGCAGTTCTGCTGATTGAATTATGTCAGGTGCTGGGCAGTTCTGCTTTAGTTCACCCTGGGGCAGTTCTGCTGATTGAATTATTTCAGGTACTGGGCAGCTCCACTGATTGAATTATTTCTGGTGCTGATCCTGTTGATTGATTGATTGCTTTAAGGTGTGCTGTGTAATGGCAGCTAGGTCCAATGCTCATCAGAGGTTCAGTGGTTCACAATCTATCCCCCTCAAAAGGCAGACCCTCCAAACCACCTGCCCACAATCAGGACAGATTGGTCCAAGAGGCCCGCAGAATACTCCCAGGTGTGTGAAAAGCACAACGCTCCCACTCCTGTTCCAACTCCTGTTCCGACTCCTGTTCCAGCTCCCTGCTCCATCTCCCTGCGCTGCAGTCTGAGTTCAGCAGACCACCCCCCTGCCCAATTAAAACAGACCTGTTTTGAGGTTCTTCCAGAGTATCTTCTTCTAGAATCGTGTTGTTCTCCAGATATTGTGGATTTTTTTGCTTCAAAATCAGTCTAGAAGCTTCATATGTTGTTGGTTTGAGGGGAGGTTAGAGGAGGTTACAGAGACTCCTGTCTGATCTCCGCCACCATGGCTCCACCCCCGGAAGGAAGTCTCTTGTTCTTGGATTTCAATGTAAGTTTTTTTGTGCTTTGTAGGGTTGCAGTTTGTGTGTGTGTGTGTGTGTGTGTGTGTGTGTGTGTGTGTGTGTTTAAGTAGTGCCTGATCTATTAATTAATAGGGTCATGGATTTAGAGCTGAAAAAAACTTAGAGGTCACTGTGTCCAATCCTATTATTTTACAGATGAGGAAACTAAGGCCAAGAGATGTGAAGTAAATTTAATAATGGCACACAAGTAATAAGTAGTAAAGCTAGGTTTCAAAATCAAGCCCTTTGACTTTAAAATCTTACTTTTTCAAGTTGTATCATGAGCACTTTCATGAGAACTGAGGGTCCTTTCCTTTTTTTTTTTATTAGAGACCAATATAAAAGGCAAATTCTGATGTTCCTAAGGGATTCCTTGGTGAAAGACATGAAAAAAAGTTATGTATATTAGAAGCCTCCCACAATTGGACTCAGACTGTGTAAACCCAAAGCTGGAGTTAGGGATTTTGGGTTACCAGGTAATGGTGACTAAAATAAGAAGCCAAAGCTTCCCTAGGACTAACCTTGTGAAATGGGATATAATCATAATTACATTTATCCAGTATCAATAGCAAATGTAGCAATCCACACCAGTGTAGTTTTAATTGTATATTGATACAATGAAAGTTAATCTCTTTAAACAATAAAAATCTCTATTTGAACAACTTCTGATAGAAAAGTCTATGAAATGCATTACCCATTCCTCTGTCTTATAAAGCAGATTGTAATAGGATATGATACAAACATAGAAAATAAGCTACAAAGAAGCATTTACTAAGTGCTTAGTATATGCAAAACATTGTGATACATCCTAGGGGGCACAACGATAAAACATTAATTTCTGTGCACAGGGATCTTATATGTTACTTTGAGGTAAAATTTGTTTAGCATTAGTAGAAATAGTGGGAATCACTCTAGAGTGGTAGGAACTCTCAAAAAAGGATTGCTAGATTTAAGACTCAAAAATCAGAGGGGGAAGAAAAAGAATACATAGTTGATGGGCATGCCATCAATGTTGTTCAGTTTTGATATGAAAAATGTTGTTATACATGAGCTGAGTACATATGCCTTGGGTTTTCCACATTGACATTTGGATGATAATAATCTTTGAGTCAGGTCATGCAATTAATTCTGAATTTATCTAATTGTATTATTGTTTAGTTCACATCTCTTCATATTTCCTGTGAGAAAAAAATGTGAGATACTTTATCAAAAGCTTTGATAAAATTTAAATAAACAATGTCCATAGTATTCTCCTTATCTTCATCATGCTACCTTGAGGCAATAACAGCGGTGAACCTTTTTACCTGTCACATTCAATTTTTCTTTTCAAATTTGCTTTATTTTTTACTTTTCAAGGAGAAATTGTCATGCAGGGAGAAAAATTCAGTCAGCAGGTGACTGGACATATGGGTTTTAGACTTAGTATCAGATATCTTATTGTTCTGTTCCTAGAAAAAAATGGGAGAGGGAAATAACACTGGATTGTTTCAGAGCTCAAAAAGTATGGCTCTCAAATGTTCTCTGAACTTTTATTAATACAATTAGAGAAGACCAGAAAAGGACTATTTGTCAACGTCAATACTTTTTATTTCATTTGTATGAATGACACAGTCATCTGCAGTCCAGCCACTTATTTTTTTCCTGGAATTATGAAAGTGTTGGGATGAAATCAATACCATTCAATCACAAACTTAATATGCTACATAAAATAGCAAAACTTTGTTCCAAACCCACTCACATCCTGGAGAGCTTTACCATAGCTAGGTTAAGAAGATTAAAAGATTTTTTTCCTATTAGAATATTAGCAATATTCCTGACTGAGACTTTTATCCTCAAGTCCTGATTTTCTGAGAGGTGTTCATTAATCATTAATGTCTTCAATTCTGCCTTAGTGTATGATAGAACAAGCAGGAATGTTGTTCAGTCATTTTCACTTGTGTCCAACTCTTCATGACTACTTTTGAGGTTGTCTCGACAAAGATACTGGAATGGTTTGCCATTTTCTTCTCAAGCTCATTTTACAGATAAAGAAACTGAAGTAAAAAGGATCATGCAACTAGTTAGTGGCTAAATTAGGATTTGAACTCAGGTCTTCCTGACTGTAGACCTAGCACTCTATCTACTGCACCACTTAGCTATCCCAACAGGGAGAGCCAGAAGCAAAATAATAAGGTGAAGTTTGTTTTTGCTGAAATCCTGCCTCATTTTCTTATCTTCAGGTCCATATTCCTCTTGCCTTCATTCTCCTTTGCTGTTGACTCTAGCAAAACTTAGTGTGAAACCAAAATTTTCTTTATTTCCTTGTCTATCATTAATGGCAGTACTACAGGGGAGCTCTGTTTGGGATCAGAGAAACTTACTAAGATGTCCATTAGGTGACTGTAGAAAATAGTTATTGACAATGTGTCTGCCAAGGTCTGGCTCTGAGCCCAGAATTGAAATCATTAACATAACATCTGGTTTTATTTTGCCTTTATGAATAATAATAATAATAAAATATTTGAGTGTTGTGAGGAGCAAGCAAAACAATACATGTAAAACAACTTGTAAACTTCAAAGCACAATAAAATATAAGGTATGGTTACTGATATCATTATTATTTGCTTCAAATCTTACTATCTTCAATAGGCCTTACACATTCTCCCCACATCCTCCTACATTCTCCTTCAGTCATTAGTATATTTCTTTATGAGATCAACATTCATCTATTCTGTACATTTCCTGTTTGTACTTATTTATTTACATGCCATTTTCCCATTAGAATGTGAGATTTTTGAGGTCAAGGACTGTTTTTGTCTTTTTTTTTCTACAACTCTAACAGTACCTATTACTGACTTTGTCCAAAAACTTTCTTTCTTTCTTTCTTTCTTTTTCTTTCTTTCTTTCTTTCTTTCTTTCTTTCTTTCTTTCTTTCTTTCTTTCTTTCTTTCTTTCTTTCTTTCTTTCTTTCTTTCTTTCTTTCTTTCTTTCTCA
>JAJPUD010001159.1:417008-447762 GCA_023553655.1 Myrmecobius fasciatus | reverse complement strand
TCTTTCTTTCTCTCTTTCTTTCTCTCTTTCTTTCTCTCTTTCTTTCTCTCTTTCTTTCTTTCTTTCTTTTTTCCTTTCTTCCTTCCTTCCTTTCTTTCTTTCTTTCTCTCTTTCTTTCTTTCTTTCTTTCTCTCTTTCTTTCTTTCTTTCTCTTTCTTTCTTTCTTTCTCTTTCTTTCTTTCTTTCTCTCTTTCTTTCTCTCTCTCTCTCTTTCTTTCTTTCTTTCTTTCTTTCTTTCTTTCTTTCTTTCTTTCTCTTCTTCCCTCCTTCCTTCCCTCCCTCCCTGATATTTTCTCTTTGAGCTAAATCTAATGAAATTAAGTTTCACACAATGCTTATCCCCCTCCCTTCTTTCCCACAACTGTAATAGGTCTTTTTTTTTACCTCTTCATATGATGTAATTTACCCCATTTTACCTTCCTTTTCCTCTTCTTGTAGTACAATCCCTTTTCCACTTCTATCAGAATAGTAAAGTCAATCATCTTCCCATAAAAGAAGGTAAAAATTTCAACCTTCCAAAAATTTAGCTTTTTTGTTCCCTTTTTACCTTTTCATGCTTCTCTTTAGTTCCGTATTTGAAGATCATATTTTCTATTCAGCTCTGGTCTTTTCATAAAAAAAAATGAAAATCCCTGATTTCATTGACTGTTCATCTTTTCCCCTGAAAGATAATGCTTAATTTTGCTTGATAGTTATTTTTTGGCTGCAGCTCAAGTTCTTTTGTCCTCCAGAATATTATATTCCAAGTCCTTCAGTCCTTTAAAGTGGAAACTGCTAGGTCCTACTAATCCTGACTGTGGCTCTTTAATATTTGAATTGGTTTTTTTTTTTTTTTTTCTGGCTGCTTGAAGTATTTTCTTCTTGATATAGTAATTCTGGAATTTAGCTATAATATTCCTTGGAGTTTTCATTTTGGTGTCTCTTTCAGGAGATTATCTTTCAATGGCTATTTTACTCTCTACTTTTAGTAGGGCAATTTTCCTTGATTTCTTGAAAAGTGTTGTCTGGACTCATTTTTTGATTGTAGTTTTCAGGTAGTCCAATAATTCTTAGATTGTCTCTCCTGGATCTATTTTCCAGGTCAATTATTTTTCCAATGAAGTATTTTACATTTTCTTCTATTTTTTTCATTTTTTGGGTTTTGTTTGATTAATTTTGGATATTTTATTGAGTCATTTGCTTCCTTTTGTTCAGTTCTAATTTTTAGTGAATTATTTTCTTCAGTTAGCTTTTTTTTAAATCTCTTTTTGCATTTGGCGAATTGAACTTCTAAATGAGTTGTTTTGTTAATTGTATTTTTTTCCATTTTACAAATTCTGTTTTTCAAGAAGTTGTTTTCTTTTTTCATTTAGCCAAAACTATTTTTAAGGAGTGATTTTCTTCAGACAATTTCTTTGTTTCGTTTTCCAGAGCTCCCATTTCCTTTCCCAATTTTCCTTCTAATTCTCTTTTAAGGTCTTTTTTGGATTTTTCCAAGAGAGCTTTGTGAGCTGGGGACCAACTTATATCACCCTTTGAGATTTCATCTGAAGATGTTTTGCTTTTAGTGTCCTCAGGGTTTGAGTCTGTTTTTCCCTGTCTCCATAAAAGCTATGTAATGTTCAGAGATCTTTTTTTTGGGGGGGGTTGTTCATTTTTATAGGTTGAGGTTTGCTCTTAGTGCAAAGGGGTGACACTGCCCTGGGCTGCTGCCTTCCTACTCATCCTAGGTGGGCGTGGCCAAGTGTTGCTTGTTATGCTGGGATTCAAGGGCTCACTATTTGCTTTCTGTAGTTTGTTGGAGGTCTCACAGCTACTCTGCTAATCCACTGGCTTCAGAACCAGGATAGAGTAGCAAATGCTGATGTATTTTGGCTATGAGCTTCCCATTAGATTCCTCCAGTATGCAGAAGTCTCTCCACTTTAGGTCTCCCACCCCTGCTTGATTGAGAAAGACCTTTCCTGATGTTTTTTCCCAAAATATCTTCTGCTGGAAATTTGTTATATTTCAAATATTTATGGGTTCTGTCACTACAAAACCTATTAAGAGACTTAATCTGGTATTGATCTGAGGAAAGCCAGGAAGAACTCAGACAAAGACCTGTCTACCTCTCCACCATTTTGGTTCTTCCCCCTCTAACTTTTCTTCTTTTCAAGGCAACCTTTTTGATACTCTTTCTATATTCTAGTTATAGAAGGATGTTGGCTTAGTTGTCTTAACTGACAGCGCTCATACAGTTCAGTACTTCAAGTACAGATATGCTTTATTTATTGCCATGAACACTCCATTATTGATTAGTAATAAAATATTTCCTTGCCCAGACATAGGATCTCATAGTATTTCAGTCTTGGAAATTCCAGTCTGGCTGATAGTTGAGAAGGGAAAACATGCCTGGACATGTGTTTTAGAAAAATCACTTCATGGCTGGAGGATGGATGCATGGCTAGAGGAGAGAGAAACTTAAGGTAATCCCACCAACAGGCCATTGCAATAGTTCAGATATGAGGTAATGAGGACCTGCATTAGAGTGTTGTCAGTGTCAGAGGAGAAAAGGGGGTGTATTTGAGAGAGGCTGCAAAGGTAAAATCCACAGGCCTTGGCAATGGTTTGTATTTTAGGGGCAACAAATAATAAGGAAAAAAAAAAGAAATAATAAGGAATCCAGGATAATTCCTATATTGTGAGCTTGAGGAACTGAAGGCATGGTGTTATTCTATATAATAATAGGGAAGATAGAAGGTAGGAGGGTTTAGGAGGAAAGATAATAAGTTATGTTTTAGACATATTGATTTTTTAATGTTATTTTGCATTTTCTTTCTTTTTTATTAATACTTTTTATTTGCAAAACATATGTACCGGTAATTCTTCAACATTATTAACCCTTACAAAGCTTTCTGTTACAAATTTTCCCCCCTACTCCCCACCCCTCCCCTAGATGGCAGGATATCCACTACATGTTAATTTTGTTAAAATACTTGGCAAATCAAATATATGTATACTTATTTCCACACATCATTTTTGTGCAGGAGACATTGTATCTGCAAGAAAGAATAATCAAATAAAGGAAATACAATGCAAGCAAACATCAATAGAGAGCATGAAAATGATATGTTGTGGTCCACATTTCACATCCCTCTCTCTGGGTGTATATGGCTTTTTTCACTGAACAATTTTAACTGGTTTGAAGCATTTCATTGTTGAAGAGAGCCATGTCCATCAGAATTGACTGTCATATAGTATTCTTGTTGCCGTTAATAATGATCTCCTGGTTCTGCTCACTTCACTCAGAATCAGTTCATGCAAGTCTCTCCATGCTTCTCTGAAATCATCCTGCTTGTCGTTTCTCACAGAACAATAATATTCCATAATATTCATATACCATAATTTGTTCAGCCACTCTCCAATTGATGGGCATCCTTTCAGTTTCCAGTTTCTAGCCACTACAAAAAGAGCTGTCACAAACATTCTTGCACATGTGGGGCCCTTTCCTTCCTTTATGATTTCTTTGGGATATAAGCCCAATAGAAACACTGCTGGGTCAAGGGTTTGATAACTTTTTGAGCATAGTTCCAAATTGCTCTCCAGAATGGCTGGATCTGTTCACAGTTCCCCCAATAATGCATCAGTGTCCCAGTCTTCCCACATCCCCTCCAACACCTGTCATTATCCTTTCCTGTCATTTTAGCTAATCTGACAGGTGTGTAGTGGTACCTCAGAGTTGTCTTAATTTGCATTTCTCTGATCAATAGTGATTTGGAGCACCTTTTCATATGACTATAAATAGTTTTGATTTCATCATCTGAAAATTGTCTGTTCATATCCTTTGACCATTTATCAATTGGAGAATGGCTTGAATTCTTATAAATATGAGACAATTCTCTGTATATCTTAGAGATGAGACTTTTATCAGAACCCTTAAATGTAAAGATGATTTCCCAATTTGATGCTTTCCTCCTAATCTTGTCTGCATTAGTTTTGTTTGTACAGAAACTTTTTAACTTAATATAATCAAAATTATCTATCTGGCGTTCAATTAAGAGTTCCAGATCTTCTTTGGACATAAATTTATTCCATCTCCACAGGTCTGAGAGGTAAACTATCCTATGTTCCTCTAATTTGATTACAATATCACTCTTTATATCTAGATCATGAACCCATTTAGATCTTATCTTGGTATGTGGTGTTAGGTGTGGATCCAGCCCTAATTTCTTCCACACTAGTTTCCAATTTTCCCAGCAGTTTTGCTGAATAGTGAGTACTTATCCCAGAAGCTGGGGTCTTTGGGTTTATCAAACACTAAATTGCTATAGTTATTGCCTAGATTGTCCTGATATCCTATCCTATACCACTGATCGACTGCTCTATTTCTCAGCCAGTACCAAATGGTTTTGATGACGGCTGCTTTATAATATAGTTTCAGATCTGGTACAACAAGGCCACCTTCATCTGCCTTTTTTTCATTAATTCCCTTGAAATTCTTGACCTTTTGTTCTTCCAGATGAACTTTGCTACTATTTTTTCTAGATCTGTAAAATAATTTCTTGGGAGTTTGATTGGTATGGCACTAAATAAGTAAATTAGTTTGGGTAGTATTGTCATTTTTATTATACTCGCTCGGCCTACCCATGAGCACTTAATGTTTTTCCAATTGATTAGGTCTGATTTTATTTGTGTGGAAATTGTTTTGTAGTTTAGTTCGTATAGTTTTTGACTTTTTCTTGGCAGATAGATTCCCAAATATTTTATGCTATCATCCGTTATTTTGAATGGAATTTCTTTTTGTATCTCTTGCTGCTAAACTTTGTTGGTAATATATAAAAATGCTGATGATTTATGTGGATTAATTTTGAATCCTGAAACTTTGCTAAAGTTGTGAATGGTTTCTAGTAGTTTTTTAGTTGAGTCTCTAGGGTTCTCTAAGTATACCATCATGTCATTTGCAAAGAGTGATCATTTGGTTTCTTCATTACCTACTCTAATTCCTTTTATCTCTTTATCTTCTCTTATTGCCAAAGCTAACATTTCTAATACAATATTAAATAGTAATGATAACAGTGGGCAGCCTTGTTTCACTCCTGATCTTATTGGGAATGGTTCTAGTTTGTCTCCATTACATACGATGCTTGCTGGTGGTTTTAAGTAGATGCTAGTAATCATTTTAAGGAAAAGCCCATTTATTCCTATACTCTCTAGTGTTTTTAATAGGAATGGGTGTTGGATTTTATCAAATGCTTTTTCTGCATCTATTGAGATAATCATATGGTTTTTGTTAGTTTGGTTATTAATATAATTGATTATGCTGATAGTTTTCCTGATATTGAACCAGCCCTGCATTCCTGGTATAAATCCTACTTGATCATGGTGTATTATCCTGGGGATAACTTTCTGTAATCTCGTTGCTAAAATCTTATTTAAAATTTTTGCATCAATATTCATTAGGGAAATGGGTCTATAGTTTTCTTTCTCTGTTTTCACCCTACCTGGTTTAGCTATCAGCACCATATCGGTATCATAGAAGGAATTTGATAGTATATCTTCTGGCCCTATTTTTTCAAATAGTTTGTATAGTATTGGAATTAATTGTTCATTGAATGTTTGGTAGAATTCACATGTAAAACCATCTGGCCCTGGAGATTTTTTCTTAGGGAGTTGATTAATAGCTTGTTCTATTTCTTTTTCTAAAATGGGGCTATTTAAATAATTTATTTCCTCTTCTGTTAACCTGGGTAATCTATATTTTTGTAGATATTCCTCCATTTCATTTAGATTATCAAATTTATTGGCATAAAGTTGGGCAAAATAACTCCTAATTATTACTCTAATTTCCTCTTCATTGGAGGAAAGTTCTCCCTTATCATTTTTGAGACTAACAATTTGATTTTCCTCTTTCCCTTTTCCGATCAAATTAACTAAAGGCTTATCTATTTTGTTGTTTTTTTCATAAAACCAACTCTTAGTTTTATTTATTAATTCAATAGTTTTCTTATTTTCAATTTTATTAATCTCACCTTTTATGTTCACAATTTCTAATTTGGTATTTGAGGATTTTTAATTTGCTCTTTTTCTAGTTTTTTTAAATTGTAAGCCCAATTCATTAATCTTCTCTTTCTCTATTTTATGCAAGTAAGCATCTAGAGATATAAAATTACCCCTTATAACTGCTTTGGCCGTATCCCAGAAATTTTGGTATGTTGTCTCATTATTGTCATTCTCCTAGATGAAATTATTGATTGTGTCTATAATTTGCTCTTTCATCCATTCATTCCTCAGGATTAGATTATTTAATTTCCAATTAACTTTTGGTCTATTTTCTCCTGGCCTTATATTACATGTGAGTTTTATTGCATCATGATTTGAAAAGAATGCATTTACTATTTCTGCTTTTCTGCATTTGATTTTGAGGTTTTTATGCCCTAACACATGATCAATTTTCGTATAAGTTCCATGAACCCCTGAGAAAAAAGTATACTCCCTTCTATCGCCATTCAATTTCCTCCAGGGATCTATCATACCTAACTTTTCTAACATTTTGTTTACCTCCCTAACTTCTTTCTTATTTATTTTCTGGTTTTATTTATCTAATTCAGAGAGAGCAAGGTTGAGATCCCCCAGTAATATAGTTTTGCTGTCTATTTCTCCTTGCATCTCTGTTACTTTCTTCTCTAGGAATTTGGATGCTATACCACTTGGTGCATATATGTTTAGTATTTATACTGCTTCATTGTCTATGGTACCCGTTAGTAAAATATAGTTTCCTTCCTTATCTCTTTTGATTATATCTATTTTTGCTTTTACTTGATCTGAGATAAGGATTGCTACCCCTGCTTTTTTTTGTTCACCTGAAACATAAAAGATTCTGCTCCAGCCCTTTACCTTCACTCTGTATGTATCTCTATGTTTTAGATGTGTTTCTTGTAAACAACATATTGTAGGATTCTGGCTTTTAATCCAGTCTATCTGCTTCTGTTTTATGGAAGAGTTCATCCCATTCACATTCACAGTTAAAATAACTATATCTATATTTCCTGCCATCTTATTTACCCAAAGTTATATTTTTCTCTTCCCTTTCCCCTTACTCCCTTCCCCCCTCCCCAGTATTTTGTTTTTGATGACCATCTCCCTCTAACAGTCTTCCCCCCTTTAGAACCTTCCCTCTTTTTTACACCTTTCCCCTAATCCTTCTATTAGTTTATCCCTTTCTTTTCCTCCTTTCCCTCCTACTTCCCTATACAGAGGGCCAAGTTTTTCTTTGAAACCAAATGTGTCTGATATACTCTTTTAGAACCCAATCTAATGAGAGTAAGATTTACACAATACTCATCGCCCTCCCTTCTTTCCCTCAATTATATTAGATTTTCTATGTCTCTTCATGAGATTTTGCCTTATTTTACCTTCTTTTTAAAATTTTATTTACCTCCTTCCCCCCCTGTTTTTAACAGTATGATATCCCTTCCACCTCTAATTTCTTTTTGATTATTATCAAAGTAAAATCAAATTATACCCCTATTCTTTAAGTATACCCCTAGTAGAGATATAGTTCTCAAGAGTTCTTTCTTTTTTACCTTTTTATGCTTCTCTAGAGTTCTGTGTTTGGAGGTCAAATTTTTTGTTCAGATCTGGTCTTTTCATTAGAAATAGGTGAAATTCTCCTGCATCATTGAATGACCATCTTCTTCCCTGGAAGATAATGCTCATTCTAGCTGGATAGCTTATTCTTGGCTGTAATCCGAGTTCTTTTGCCTTTTGGAATATCTGATTCCAGGCCCTTCGATCCTTTAATGTGGAAGCTGACAGATGTTGTATAATTCTAATGACAGTTCCTTGGTATTTGAACTATTTTTTTCTAGCTGCTTGCAATATCTTTTCCTTGGTGCGATAATCCTGAAATTTGGCCATGATATTCCTTGGGGTTTTAATTTTGGGGTCTCTTTCAGGAGGTGATCAGTGAACTCTTTCAATGCCAACTTTGCCTTCTGATTCTAAAACATCAGGGCAATTCTCTTTAATGATTTCCTGGAAGATAGCATCAAGGTTCTTTTTTTCATTGTGATTTTCAACGAGTCCAATAATCCTTAGATTGTCTTTCCTGGATCTGTTTTCCAAGTCAATTGTTTTTCATATTTTCTTCTATATTTTCATTTTTTTGACTGATTCTTGAAGTCTTATTGAGTCATTCATTTCTATTTGTTCAATTTTAATTTTTAAGGTATTATTTCCTTCAGTTATCTTTTTTAGCTCCTTTTGTAACTGTCTAATTGAATTTTTTGGTTAATTGCATTCTTTTTCCATTTTGCCAATTTTATTTTTCAGTGAATTGTTGTCTTTTTCCAATTCACTAATTTTGTTTTTCAGTGAATTGTTATCTTTTTCCAATTTACTATTTTTATTTTCTAGTGAGTTGGTGACTTTTTCCAATTGACTAATTTTGTTTTTCAGTGAATTGTTGTCTTTTTTCAATTCACCAGCCTTGTTTTCCATTTTTCACATCTCTGTTGCAGGGCAATATTTTCTTCTTGCACTGATCTCAATTTATTTCCCCATTCTTCTTCTAACTCTCTTTTGAGATTCTTTTTGCAATGTTCCAGGAAAGCCTTCTGAAAAGGTGACCAGCTCATGTCCGCCTTTGTGACTTCCTCTGGGATTGTTTTCAGAACCTCAGGATCTGGGGTCTACCCTACTTTCTCTCCGTAAAAGCTGTCTATGGTGAGAGCTCTCTTCTGCTTCTTGCTCATGTTTTTGAGCTGAGGTATCAGTCACCAGCAGAGAATACTGCCGCTGTTTCAATTTGCCCTGGGGCAGTTTGCCGAGTTGACTTCCGGTCTGGGGCTGCTTGCTTAGATCCACACTAGGACCAAGCTTTCAGCTGCTTTCAATCCACCCTTTACCAAAGGCAGATCTGCCAAAACACCTGCCCACAAGAAGAGCAAAGTGGCCCAAGCATCTCCCAGGGACTTCCTGGCAGCCTAAAATCCTCTGCTCCATCCCAGCCCCAGACTTGCAGCCTGGCTGCGCTCTGGCGTCTGAGTGCTGGCGTCTGAGCGCTGGGAGTTGCTCGATCCCCTGCCCATCTAAAACTGACCTTCTCCGGAGTTCTTTCAAAGTAGATTTTTGATAGAAGTGCGTTGTAGTCCAAGTGTTTGGTGGAGCCCTCACTCCAGAACCAGTTCGGAGGCTCAATTTGTCTGGGTCTGAGGGAAGGTCTCGGGAGCTCACAGAGAATGCTGTTTGCAGTTCGCCATCTTGGCTCCGCCCCCAATATATTGAATTTAAGATGTTTGTTGGACATACAATTTGAGATGTCCCTCCTGATCATTTCTTACAGAACAATAATATTACATGACATTCATATACCACAATTTATTCAGCCATTCTCCAATTGATGGGCATTCATTCAGTTTCCAGTTTCTAGCCTCTACAAAAAGGACTGCCACAAACATTTTTGCACATGTTGTCCCTTTCCCTCTTTTAAGATCTTTTTGGTATATAAGTGCAGTAGAAACACTGCTGGGTCAAAGGGTTTGATAACTTTTTGAGCATAGTTCCAAATTGCTACAGAGGAGGAAATCTGTAGGAAGATATGGGAGTATGAGATGATTTGGAGAAGTAAAGGAATTAATGTTGGTAAGGAATAAGGCTGATTCATCATGTGATATAGGGGTGAAGGAGGAGAAAGTGGCAAAAGGCACTTGAGTGATAGGAGATGAAAAAGAGGGAGAAAAAAGGAAGTCATGATGACAAACTGGATTTGAACCCATTTTGACTAAGTCTTTTTTTTTTTGTTTTTGTTTTTGTTTTTTTTTTTTTTGCATTTCATGAGTACCTGAAAGCAATATCTTGTGTTCAGAAACTCATTTATGCCATAAAGGCTCTCTCTCTTCTCTGTGTGCCAAATAGTGTTTCTCTCTGTCTTGGCTTATAACTATGGACATACTATACTAAATCATATTCTGAATTATAACACATTGAAATATCTTCCATAACAAAAAAAAGTGCCACTGAATTCTGAGAAGTAACTCCAAAGAGGAAGTGCAAGAGATACTTGATGTTGGATGTAGCATTTTAGTTGATCTTTAAAGGCCAAATTGGAATTCAAGATGCAAAGTAGAGGGATATGAAATTTGGAATATCAATTTGGCAGCTATGTGAAGGGTAGATTAAAGAAGAAAGATCCCAGAAGTAGAAAAGACCAATTAGGAAGTTATTCTAAGAGTCAAGATGAGAAGTTATAAGCTCTCGAATTAGTGTGATGATTAAATGGAGCAAAAGGGACAAATATGAGAGATGTTTCAAAGTTGTATTATAAGATCTGGAAAATGATTAGTTATGGGGGTAGCATGGTGCATATGATAGAGGTGAGTAAAGGGGAAGAATAAAACATGACTGTTTTTTAGGTGATTAGAAGGATGGTTTTGTTCTGAATAGCAACAGAGAAATTAGGAATATGGCTGGAATTTTTTTGGGGAAATGAATTCCATTTTGACTATGTTTGAGATGTTGGTGGATATTTCTAGTACAGAGTTAGTGATAGGGTATAGGAGGACTTCTAAGAGCTCAGGAGAAAGATAAAGGATGGCTAAATTGATAGGAATTGATTGTATAGTGATAACAAACAAACTCATGAAAGATAATATGATAACAGAGAGATGATATATAGAATGAAGGGAAGAGGTCTGGCATACATCCCTGAAGCTCACTTACGCATAGATGGTGTGATATGGATTAGGAGCCAGCAAAAAATATTGAGAAGAAAGGATTCAAAGAATATGTGGAAAACCAGGAAAGAAATATCAGAAAAACCCAGTGACAAGACAAGCCCAGGACCAATATTTAGCTAACTGTCAAAAATTTCAGGAAGAACATGATGGATGAATTCTGAGAAAAAAGAAAAGATCATAGATTTAGCAAATAATATTGTTTATAAGTCTTGAGAGAGTAATTTCAACCAAATGATGTGACCAGAAGATAGATTGCAAAGGAGAAGTCTGTGAAGGAAGACAACTGTTGTTCTTTTCCTGTGGATAGAATCTTGGGGGAATAACCTCAGTAAAAGGCAAAGAAGCTGGTGTCCTGGAATTAGTGAAAAAAGACAGCGCAGTGGTGAGAGAGCTAGGAGGAGAACCAGGAATATCTCAGAAACCAAGAAGGGAAGGGAAGGGAAAAATAAACTATTTGATAGGAGGGTGTGTTCAGTGATCTCAGGTGCTGCACTGGAATTAAAGAGAATAAAGAATCAGAAAAAAAATTGGATTGGGACATCATGAGTCACCCAAGAAGTTTTAGGTAGTGATCAGAACATGACATTTTCCCCCAACGATTTAGATTTGCACATTTGTTTTGCTACTAGTTACCTGATTTGTGTCTTAGGAAAGTCACTTTTTCTACTCACCATCTCCCTCATCTTTTGTTCTCAGCTATCTTGTTTGTTATATAATGGTATTTAATTGGATTTCTTGGGTACCTTACAGCTATAAACTCCACAAACCTCTGAGAGCAGTTTGATTAAAGAAGATACACTGCAAAAAGTTAAGGAGTGAAGATTGATGTGGCTGAGTAAATGGAGGCATTGAGTTAAAAAAAACTAGAAGGAAAATTGAGAAGAGATATTGGTTTTTGGGGTTTCAGGGTCAAAGGAAGATGCATGACTTAAAAAAAAAGGACTTGGGACATTTGAGCATGTTTAGAGGTAGATAGAAAGGAAGGAATTGAATATGTATGACATGGATGAAAGGACTGCTAGAAGTGGGTTTTGGGGGAAGTGGAAGAATGACATTGAGATAAAAAGAGTTTATCTTCATTATTGAGTAAGGACTTACTTCTTTGACCAGAGGAAAAAAAGAGAGAAAAGATGGTGAAACAGAAAATTTTGGGAATGGAGAAAAAGAACTCAATGAGAAATGGAACATAATGAAGGAAAATGTTAGATGTTGTAGGAGATGTGGGAAAACTAAAATATGAAGCACTGTTGGTGGAATTCTGGAGAGCAATTTATACCCCAAAGGGTTATAAAACTGTGCATATTCTTTAAAACCTGGCAATTTCACTATTTAGGTCTATATCCCAAAGAGATTTTTAAAAACAGAAAAGAATCTATATGTACAAAAATATTAATAGCAATTATTTTTGTTGTGGCAGACAACATTTTTGTTGTGGAAATTGAGGTGATGCCCAAGTCCATCAATTGGGAAATGGATGAACAAGTTATGATATATATGATTGAACACTACTGTGTTTTAAGAAATGATGAGCCGGGTGCTTTCCAGAAAAACCTGTAAAGACTTGAACTGATGAACTGATGCAATGTGAAGTGAGTAGAACTACTCATATATTCGCATATTAGTTGCTTTGTAAACGAAATCGCAGACAAAAAAAAAAACGAAGAAAAATAAACTTTTTAAAATCTGCATTGACTCCATCAGTACTTTTTTTGGAAATAGCATTTTTCATCATAAGTCCTTCATTGATGAATAGCTAAGTCATTCATAGTTTGATAATCATACAATGTTACTATATACTCTATATAGTATACCATGAAAGACCTATGATGAAAAATGTTATCTATTTCCAAAAAAAGAACTGATGGAGTCAATGCAGATTAAAGCATACTTCTTAAAAAAAGTTATTTTTCTTAGGGTTTTTTTTTTGTCTGCGATTTCTTTCACAAAGCAACTAATATGTGAATGCATGACTGCAGTGTATCAAATTGCTTTTCTTCTCAACAAAGGGGGAGGGAAGGGAAGGAGGAAAAATAATTTGTAAATCAAAATTTAAAAATGTTAAAAATTATTTTTCATGTAATTGGAAAAAGTAAAATGTTAAAGAAAAACTTAAGTACGGGGCTAATGATATTTCCCCCCAAACACTAGTAATCTGTGAGCTTTCTCTTTAAGGGATCCAGTTCCTTTTTAGAATGAGCCTTGCCTTTTTGAATAGCATCTCCTTGCCTCATGTTCTACAACTCTATAGCCCCCAAATTTTCTGTTGTCACAATAGCCTTCTTATGGGTGAAAATCCAAATTCCTCCCTCCCAAGCTTCCTGACTCCTTTGCCAACCCATCTCTTCAAACTCTTCCTCCCACTATTGCCTTGCCAGGACTTCTAATTATGCTAATAACTCTCTTTGAAAGTCCATGCCCTATTTCTCCAATATGATCTTCCTTTGTTGCTTTATGTGAAAGTAATAAAGCATTTCTAGGTGGAAGAAACTCCAGATCATTATCTAATTGTCTTCCACAACATACTTCTACAAATTTTCATCTAGCTTTTGCTTGAAGATTTCTAGAGAAGGGGCACCCACTTGCTCCTGAGGCAACCCTTTCCAATTTTGGACAGCTCTAATTGTAAGGAAATTTTTTTCTTTCCTCAAGGCAAAATCTGCCCCACCATTTTGCAACTCCCACCTAATATTCCCAGTGCTTCCCTCTGAACCCAAACAGGGAAAGTGTAAACTATATTCTGTGGGACAGCCTTTCAAATACTTGAAGACTGCTATCTGCTGTCATCCTGGCTCTGTCACGTACTGGCTGTGTGACACTGAGCAAATCACTTACCCTCTTGCTACTGAACGGAAAGGATAAACATAAGGCAATATGTAACACAAAGTAACAGAATAAACCAGTTCAAGTGGGTTAAAAAAGACTTGCCAAAAATCACACATCTATTTTAATGGAAGAGCTAGGGCTTGAACAGTCCAGTGCTCATTTCTCTCCATTACACTAACTTCAAATGAAATTAACAATAGCAAAAACAACACATATCCTTTTTAAGCTGCTTGTTGTGTAGATGTGTGATATAATTGGAATTGGTCTATTGGCCAATTAAGAATAAAGACACCAGTAAGAAAGGCATTTTTCTTTTTTCTTTTTTTTTTTTTTTTGCTGAGGCAATTGGGGTTAAGTGACTTGCCCAAGGTCACACAGCTAGGGAATGTTAAGTGTCTGAGGTCAGATTTGATCTCAGGTCTTCCTGAGTTCACAGCTGATACACTATGTACTGTGTTACCTATCTGCCCCAAGAAAGGCATTTTTAATAAAGGGAATTTGTTAGAAGGAAGTAGTTGCTCCCAGTTGGCCAAGAACTCATAAAATGACTTCATACTTATTAAAATATAATCACGATGGGCAATGTGACTGTTATGTGATGCTCTTAATGAGCTATTCCATGATAGATAGCAGGAACAAACGAAGTGGAGAGGGAAGGACCCCATTCACACGCACTTAGAATGAGAAACCCCTATAAAAGGTCTCATTAACTTGAATTTCATCCATTGTTGATATAAAATGCATTTGATGTCTGATCTGTGCAATTGGCTCTTAGAAGTATAACATCACATTGAAGTATAGAGAATTATGCTTGAATACCATTAAAATTTTAAAGGACTTATGTTCCCTTATTATCAAAGATAGAAAGTTGTAGCACATTTGAAATCCCTCAGTGGCAAGGACAGGACTGCTGCCATTGGGTGAGAAGTAGTTTTCACATAGCCATGAAGCAATGATACCATCTGTTATGACAAGAGAAAGCTCATCATTGCTTACTCTAAATGTTAATGACCATATTCCCCCTAGAGAGGTGATGTGAAGTCCCTTCATTCAATTTTAAGCTGTCACTTTAAGAAACTTGCAGAAATTAAATGAGTTAATGGAGCAGAACAATTCATTTCTGCACAAAAAATCTACACAGGGGAACTGGTTAATTGTTCAATTCTGTTCTCTAGGATAATGGTGAAGAAGGAACATTAGATGAGCTGATTGGTTGAGGAAGCCATTCAATCCACAGAGTATTCAGAGACAGGGGAGGAGCTAGGCAGGAAAAATGGGGCAAACAGACTTCCTGCTGAGCAATTAGAAAATACTCAGACAATGTAGCAACATTATCCTATAACAACACAGATAGGGATTTTTCAGACCTCTGACAAGCATAATACTTAAGCCAGTTCCCTTGAGTTTCCCCACCAGTTTTAAAAGAATACTGATAATTTATTCTTTACTACAATTACTCTTCCATCCTTTCCTCAGACCCTCAATTCAATTTGTCCCCTACTCAACCCCCATCCCAGCCTCAAACCCACCTTTTATTACTGGAATTACATTTTCATAAATCAAGAGCCCTGGGACTCTGGAAAGATGTTTGAGTTAGGAGAGAGGCAGAGGCGCATTTTGTTTAGATTATTGCTTTGACACTTATCTCTGTGACTGTGGATAAATCCTTTGTCCAATATGTATTATGTATTATATGTATTATTATATACTATATATACTATACCTGTATAGATAGTACCTGTTTTATAGGATTGTGAGGATCAATCAGTATGATGTATAGATATCTTAAAATATTATACAGATATTACCAGTGGCCTAGAGTTATTCAATGATTTGGCTTTACACAAAACAAATCTGATCCTGGTTGTTGAGCCCAAGGTCCTATTCTCCTTGGCTTGTTGCCCCAATGCAGAATTTACTCCAGAAAAATACAGGATATTAAGTAATTAGCTTATAAGTAATAATTAGACTCTTAATAAGCTTTAGTAGCTTAAAACTGCTTTAAGACTTTTGGGCTACCCTATATATCTTGTGTCTAGGTTTCCACAAATATGAGTATGAGGGGTCCCCAGATTCCATACAAGCATTCAAGATAGAAAATATATGTGAAGAGAAGAACTTCCCTCAAAAAATGCAGAGATGCAAAGGATTCATAGGAGCTCATAAACAGACACAGAAAGAACATATAACAAAAGACTCAGAGAAGTCCATAACTAGGGGAAAAACAATAATTTCGTTTTGGAGTTACCAAATTTGACACAGCCACTGGAGAAATGTTTTGTAGTTTTGGCCACTAACTCCTTCTCTCCAGCAACGTTCAACAAATCCCTTACAGACATGCCATTCCAACTCTATGGTTTAGATTGTGCTAGAAAGGGACCTACACTTTGTGCTGTAGAACAAGAAATCCTCTTTTATTCCTCCTTCTCCTTCAGATCCTTCTCTTTTGTCACTGCCACCACTACTGCCACATCTACTATTGCTTCTACTTCTATTAATATTGCTGCTGCTTCTTCTCATATTCCTTCTCCTCTTCCTCCTCCTCCTTCTGCTGCTGCTCCTGTCACACAAAGGTCAGAGAAACTGTGATATGACTAGAGCTCTGGAAAAAAAAATAAGATTAAAATTTTTGTAACCTGCTGAAAATCCTCTCCCTCCCTTCAGGAAAACATTTGTTTATTTTTATATTTTGCTGTGTTAAGTTGTTGTTGCTTTAAAAATAAATTTATTTTTAAGTTTCCTTTTAAAAAAATGCTTTGAGTTCTGAATTCATTCCCTCCCCTCCACTGCCTTCCTCACCCAGTGAGAAGGAAAGCAATATGCTATCAATTATACTTGTGAAATCATGTAAAACATGTTTCCATGTTAGCCATGTTGGAAAAAGTAAGATAAAGAAAGTAAAAAAATTATTCTTCAATATGTACTCAGAATTCATCAGTTCTCTCTCTGGAGCTGTTTAGTGTTTTTTGTCACGAGTCCTTTGGAATTTTCATAAATCATTGTATTGATCAGAGTAGCTCAATCTTTTATGGTTGATCATTGTAACAATATTATTACTGTATACAATGTTCTCCTGATTCTTTGAGAATAATTACAAATTGCTCTCCAGAATGACTGGATCAGTTCACAGTTCTACCAACAGTGCATTAATGTCTCTATTTTTCCTACATCCCTTCTAGCATTTGTCCTTTTACTTTTGGTTATATTAGTCAATCTAAGAGGTTGTTCCTAAGAATTGCTTTAATGTGCATTTCTCTAATCAGCAGTGATTTATAGCTTTTTTCATATGACTATCGATAGCTTTGATTTCTTCTTTTGAAAACTGCCTGTCCAATTCTTTGATTGCTAATCAATTGGGGAATGAGTCTTATTTTTGTCACTCTGACTCAGCTCCCTACATATTTGATAAATGAGGCCTTTATCAGAGAAACTTGCTATAAAATTTGCCCCTCTTCCCCATTTCCTCTTCTCCTTCTATAATTAGCTGTATTAGCTTTGTGCAAACCCTTTTTAATTTCATGAAATAAAATTACCCATTATACTTTCTGTGATCCTCTCTATTTCTTGTTTGGTCATACATTCTTCCCTTAATTAACAGGTACATTTTCCATGTTTCCTAACTTGTTTATAATATCATACATTATGTTTAAATCATGTACCCATTCTGACCTTTCCTTAGTATAGGTATGTAATTGTTATTGTTTTTAAATCAATAAGAAACCCAGGAGTAGTATTAAATTTGCTTAATGCTCTGTCACGGATCTGGTTAAAAATTTGTTTTTCTTGTTAAATTTAATAAATATTTTGTAAATTTTCCACATAGTATTTCTGTTTTTCATGGTGTGTATGTATGTGTGTATATATTTATATATGTATATGTATACATACACACATGTGTATATGTACTTATATATGTATATATACACATGCACATACATATATACTTTAAATTTATAACTAATTTCTAAATCCAGAGTTTGTGACTCCCAATCTAGTGTTCCACAATGCTTTCCATGAAAATTGTTATTCATTTAATAGTATTTGTTGGGGAAAGTAGATGGGACAGTAGATAGAGAGCTGATAGGAAGATAGATTTTCTTAAATTTAAATCTGACTGTAGCTGTGTGAAGACTGAAGCTTCCTCTTCCTCCTCCTCCTTCTGCTGCTGCTCCTGTCACACAAAGGTCAGAGAAACTGTGATATGAGATTGTAAAATGAGCTAGATAAGAAAATGGCAAACCACTTTAGTAATTTCTGCCAAGAAAATTCCAGATAGGGTCACAAAAAATTAAACATGACTGAACAATAATAACAATGGTATATCAGGCACTATGCCAAGTTCTTTATTTGATCTTCACAATTACCCTGTGAGGTAGGTGCTAGTATGATCACCATTCTATAGTTGGGGAAACTGAGGCAAACAGAGGTTGAATGATTTGCCCAGAGTCAAACAACTAGCAAGGTCTGAGGCTGAACTCAGGACTTCCTGACTCCAGGGAAGATTGCAGACCTGGCACTTCAACCAGCATGCTCCTAGCTGCCTCAGCTACAGGTTGTTGCAGTAAGAATTTCCTGAAGTGCTGCTGGTGCATTAGATTTACAGCTGCTGGAAGGCTGAAGTTGCACTGAGGAGGCTCTGAACAATAAATCCTCTTCGGCTTCTTTCAGGCAGAGGTGGGGACCAGTCAGAGTGATGGTTACAGTGATAGATGGCTTTGTACAGGAACCCACCTGAGCACCAGATCACCTCATCTACATGCTTGCCAGGGTAGTTTTTAGGATAGAATGCACATTTCTTTTCCTCCTCTGCTTTCTCGTGTCTCACTGTGTCATGAAGGGGTAAAACGAGGCCCTTTTCCTGGTTTTAAGAGATAAGCTGGGTGAACCGAAAGTGCTGAGTCTTGAAGTCAGGATGCTGTGATTAAGCAGCCGGGCAACTTCAAAGTGAGGTCAGAGGCCTGTGAAATCCATCAAGCCAGGCATCTTGCTAGCATCTACATATAAGGATGACAGACTAGAAGGGGCTCCTGCAGAGTAGAGAGGAAAGGGGGGAAGGAGGCAGAATACAGACTTAAAACTAGAAGGGACCCTTTATGTACTGATGAGGAAACTGAGACCCAAAAAGTGTAAGGATCTTATTCAAGGTCACAGAGGGAGTAAATAGCAAAGACAGGATTTGAACCCATCCTCTGACTACTGATCCAAAACTGTTTCTAGGGTACTAGCTATAGAGAAAATGACTTCAGGAGAAACGTATTGAAAATTAAAAGAGAAGAATTTCTGAAAGGATGAGAGAGTGATTGGGATTCTTTCTAATGAGACATCAGAAGGCAATGATCATCTTCTTGTTCAGTTCTGCCCACCTCTTTGTGATCCCATTTAGAGTTTTCTTAGCAAAGATGCTAGAGTGGTTTGCCATTTCCTTCTCCAGCCCATTTTACAAATGAAAAAAAAAAACTGAGGCAAAACAGGATTACTTGACTTGCCCAAGATCGCACAGTTAGTAAGTGTCTGGGGCTGGGTTTGAACTCAGGAAAATAAGTCTTATTCCAGACTCTGTAGCCTATCCACTGTGACATTTAGTTTCTCTCAATGAGCACTTTAGAATCCTGGAAAAGAAAAAAAAAAGAAAAAATAGTCTAGAAAATGCTCAATCTAGATTCTGCCAAGTCTTGGCTCTATGAGCCTTAAGTAAAGGGGTCTTGTCTTTGCTTTTCTATTAGTTGAAAAATTTGGAGTTAATAAAGCAATTTGAATTTGAATTTCTTTTAATTATATTGTAGTTATCTTTTTTAAGGGTTGGAATAGGAGAGAACATTATTCTCAAGCATGAATCTTCTGAACAAATTTTAACTATGATCTCTCACAAGAAGCTATAAGTGACAGACCAACTTAAAAGAGCATTCTTTTTCTTTTCCCCCATTTGTAAACCCTTTTGTTCTCCCCACCCCCCAAGAAAGAAAATACTCCAAATACAATTTAGATCTGAAATAAAAATCCTTCACCTTTTTTGCTGATTAAGAGAGACAATCCTAAGGCAGTTGCTGCATCAGGTTAAAGGAATGCCTTATTGTTAGAAAGGGCTTAGCAGGGAGCTGGGAAGACTTGAGAAAACAGCATTTCCATGTGGAATTTCCCTCTCCTACTAAGCAGTTTCTAAAAGTGGACTTGTGATAAGATCTCTAAGGTAAGCCTTGTACCTTTTGTTTATGATGCATTAAAAAACAAACTAGACTTATGATTTCATTGGTATAGAGAATTCCTGGTGAGGAAATGCCTTCTGCCAACGAAGGTCAGTACATCCTTTGTAAGTCATTGTCTTAGAAATTTTTCCGAGATGATGAGAGGTTAAGGCACAAAGTTTCATATATTTTGAGCTAAAAGGGACTTCAGGGATCCTCTGATATCAAGTGATCAGATGACAAGAGGGAAAGAAAAGGAATAAGCATTTATTAATCATCAGATCTATATCTTGCCATTGGACCGAGATGGTTCCCTCCTTCACTTAAATCCAATTTACTTGCACATCATAGCATCACTTCCCAGAAGTCACGGTCTCTTTGAGAACAATGGACAAACAACAATAACAATGAACTAGGCACTGTGCTAAGCACTTTCACTTATATTATCTAATTTTTTCCTCACAACAAATCTGAGAGGTAAGTGCTATTAACGTTTCCCTTTGAAAAGTTGTCTGAGGCTGGATTTGAACTCTCGGCTTCCTGATCTGACTTCAGCCCAGTACTCTCTACTACTCTATCAGCTGCTTACACTTAAAAAAATTTAAGTCAGAGAAAAGTTGAATGATTTGCCCAGTGTCATAACCAGACTCACACGGAACACTACACTCCAAGTTTTCCTGACTCTGAGGCCCGTTTGCTATTCATTTCTCCAACCTGCCTTAAATGATGCTTATTATCTATGGAAAAATCTCTCCTCATTTCTCTCTGTAGTGTGTTTTAATGCAAAGTACATGGATTGAGTCAGGAAACCCAAGTTTGAGCCCTCTCTGGGCCTCCGTATGACCCCCCAAAAGTCACTTTGACTCTCTAGGTCTCAGTTTCCTCCTCTGTCCTATGAAGGAGTTGGACTCAAGTCTCCTCTAGCATGTACATTCTAATAAATTAGATTCAACAGAAATAAGAATGCATGGTTTAATTTATGCCTTGAATAAAATATAGCTGGGATAGCCAGAATAAAGGTCTTAGAATAATATTAAAAGTGGGCCTGATGTTTTAGAAAGACCATTTCTAGGCCAATTATCCATACTTTATTTAACATTTTGAATGAATGAAAAAATGAATTAAGTCATTTCTATATAGAAAGCACTGTGAGCATATATATGTACATATACATAGATATATATACACACATATTATATATATATATACATACACACAGATATATTCAAAAACAAAGAACATCCTTGTCTTTTGATTCTAATGGAAACACAAACATATGCTGAGTGTAAGTGGGAATTGGAAGGACTTTAGAAAGTTTCTTAGAAGGTGAATGGGACCACTAGAGAACAGTTTGACATACCCATCCAGGAACAGTGATAGATTGTTTTGGTCTTGATTTATGGTTCCAAAATTGGAGAGAGGAGAAGAAGGAAAAGGTAAGCCCTCTGAGAGAAGCAAGTTGTTAAGGAAGCTGTGAAGAAGGTGGAGATGGTAGGGAGGAGATAAAGTGGTAAAATGTAGCATGAGCAGAGTTTTCTGAAATAGTGTCTGGAAGAGAACACTCTGTGAGATAGATTGATGTTTTTCTTCCTGTCCAGGAACTTATCTCAATCTCCTCCCAGTCAAGATGTTTATCTTGAGTAAAGTCTGAGACAATGTACAGTGCAGATAATCCATCTAAATAAAAGAGGCCTTTGTTATGAAAGTGCTTTCTGGGATATTATCAGTAACAGGGAGCATATTTTGCATCATTTAAATTCTTATCAGTCATCATTTAAACTCTTCCTAAACATTGAATAACTTCCCCTTATTGCTCTAGGTTCACATAGTCATCTATTTATAAAACATATTCTTAAAATCTTTGGGGGATCTTTCAGGCAAATGGTAATGGGGAAAATGTATTCCCTCAATCCCCTTTTAATTAAAGAGAATCCAGAAGTGTATTGTGCCCTGTAGTGAAGCACATTTCTTTCAGCTTCAATTCTTTCCTTTTCCAGAGGGAAGTAAAAAGCCAGCAAAAACCACTTAGTTGTATCTGGAGAAGGTTTCAAAGGATACTCTAGGGGGAAGTGAAATTTCTGCCTTGACCATCAGAGATGAGTCACTAACCACAGAATAGAAAATGATAGAGATACTACCAGTGGAGGGTGCTAGGCTTCTCCCTGTTATTACAAAGGGAAGGTAAGCTTCTATCCTCACCCAAATGTTAGTTGTACTGATGAAAGGCTGCTAGACCCTTAGGCCTGGTTCACATCTGGGGCAAGAGGCAGATGGAGTGAGTTGTGCTTGACTTTGGAGCAAAGGTAGCTTCAGGATCCTGACTCTAGCTTCTGAATCCCCCCTGATTCTACCAGGTCACATGATTCCTTAAATCTAGTCTCTTCTGTTGGAAGTCCTACTTTTTGAGGCTTTCAGAGTTATAATAATATTTGATTTTTATTTATTTCTAATCCAGCTAGGAGATTTAGTTTTCTTTTCTACATTTGACATTTGTGGTATATGAATATGGGAAGGATAGAAGATTAATTTTGGATATTTTCAGTGTATGGAGATTCCCAGTATGGGAACTCTCCTCACTAACACAAACCAAAATGCTTCTATGACTTAGTAGAAAAATTGATAGAATTACATAGAGTTTGAGGGATTTGTCTATAATCCAGGTTAATTCTTATATGAAATTCTTATCTGGAGAGACAGATTATAATTCATAGAATCATAGAATAATATCAGAGATCACCTAGTTCAAACCAGAACTGAACAACAGATATTAGTCTTATTTCAATGCTAAATGACTGAGAACTGAGTAAAATTTTATATACCTTAGAAAGCTGATAACTAGAATACTTAATTATTATTATTATTATGATTATTATTTTTTTGCTGAAGCAATTGGGGTTAAGTGACTTGCCCAGGGTCACACAGCTAGGAAGTGTTAAGTGTCTGAGGCCAAATTTGAACTCAGGTCCTCCTGACTTCAGGGCTGGCGCTCTATCCACTGCGTCACTTACCTACCCCGAATACTTGATTTTTTAAGGACACAGGGGGATTGGTTATACAATTTCAGAATATTCTTTGGGTGACCCAAAAGTCACAGTAGTTTTTTAAGTAATTCATCTCTACAGGGCAATGAAGCACAAGTATAGAAATGTGTTGATCTGTAGCAACTTGCACTTTAGCCCTCTGGGAGGGGTGGTTGGAAAAGTGAAAATAGAATAGCACTGTGCTAATGTTCTTAGAAACTGTATTCTAGCTAGTTCCAATGATCTTGTGATGATGAAAGCCATCTACACCCAGAGAGAGGATAGTGGGAAATGAGTGTGGATCACAACATAGCATTTTCACTTCTTTTGTTGGTGTTTGCTTGAATTTTATTTTTGTTCTCATTTTTCTTCCTTTTTGATCAGATTTTTCTTGTGCAGCAAGATAATTAAATATGTATGCATATATTCAATTTACATATATTTTTACCATGTTTAACATATATTGGATTACTTGCCATCTAGGGGAGGGATTGGAGGGGGAAGGAGGGAAAATTGGAACATGGGGTTTTGTAAGGATTAATGTTGAAAAATTATCCTTACATATGTTTTGAAAATAAAAAGGCTCAATAAAAAAATTAAAGATTCATCTCAAGTAAAAAAAAAAAAAAAGAAAAAGAAAAAGAAACTATCCTTAGCATCTGCTGGGGAAAAAGTCCAAGCCTAGAATTAGCCTTTTGTCCTTTGCTTTCCCCTCCTCTCCTCTCCTTTCCCTTCCCTTCTTCTCTTTTCCCTTTCCATTCCATCTTTTCCTCTTTCCCGACCTTTTCCCTCCTCCTCTCTCTTTTTCTAATCTCTCCTTTCTTCTTTCTCTCTCTTTGCTTAGATCAATGGTCTGTACAAATGGTATTTCAGCAAGGTGACAACTGGATCGAACACTGGACTTGGAGGTGGGAAGTCTGAATTCCAATTTGGCTTCAGACATTTACTAGCAGATCCTGGGCAAATTAGTTAGTCTATATATCTGCTTCTCATTTCTCTGTATAAAATAGGGCTAATAATAGCACTCATCTCCTAAGGCTCTTGGAGAACAAAATGAGGCATTATTTATAAAGCTCTTTGACCTTAAAGCATTATATCAATGCCAGCTATTATTATTATTATTATTAATTTGGACCATTCACTGAAGTAGTTGGAATAAGTGCTTTATGAGTTTGAAGAATTTAAAAATGAAAAGACTCTCTCATTCTTTTAAATTCCCTCATTTGGCAATAAATACTTCTCCAAATGAATGATTAGGTGTTAATTCCACACCAAGGAGAAGAAAAAGGAGGAAACCTTTTCACAAGACTGACATGTCTAAAAGATTTATTAAAGTATGTTCTTTATAGTTGTTTGAAGATGGGAGTGGAGTATTGTGGGTCTCTAAATCTTAGAAGATTTAGGAGGTTGATGGTATGGCAGTTTTCCAGACTAAGATGGTTGTGGCAGCCCTGAAGATGGCTTTCCTTTTAGTATTGAAAACGTTCTGTTATGATTTATATTAGAGATTCCCTTTGGAAAAGGAAAGGAATATGCATTTATAAACAGTGCCTATCTTGTGTCTAGCACTATGCTAAGATATTTTACCAATATTATCTCATTTGATTCCCACAACAACTCTGGAAGGAAAGAGGTATTATTATCTCTATTTGACAGTTGAGGAAATTGAGGCAAACAGGTTTTTTAAAATGACTTTCTCAGGGATACAGTGAGTGTCTGAGGCTGAATTTGAACTAAGGTTTTTGTTATTCCAGCCCCAAAATTCTATTCAGAATATTACCTAGCCATATTCTGGGAAATTTCAGGATATGGTTGGTAAGGAAGCAATGTATTATCTGCTCTATCCTTTTTTACATCTGTACTTTGGATTGCTTAGCACAGTAATTAGGCAATTCAGACAGAGTAGAAAAGGAAAGTGTCTCTCAATTTGCTAATATAATCTGTGGCTCAAGCTCATTTGCATAATAAGATTCTCCTTTTTGATGGAGATTGATTACTCCATGCTTGAGTATGGGGCAGAATTGGCAAGGGTTTGAGAGAGGAGAGTCTTTCTTCAGGCTTTGAAAGAGGACACACTATTTATTCCAGGTTTCTGGGAAAGGTTGCCAGAGGGAGAAGACATGTAGAAGTTCCATTTTTTCTCCCTCCAGGGATTTTTTACTGAAAAGAATCTGGGATAGGATGTATTTTTTTTAAAATTGGATGCCAAGAAAAGAAGGATCTCTCTTCTCCCAAATTCATCAATTTTGCCTCTTACATGGAGCATGGAGCATTATCTCCATTTTACAGAAGAGAAAATTTAGGCTTCTGATAGGTCACACAGCTAGTAAGTAAAAGAGATGAGGGAAGACAAGGTCACAGATTGTTAGGGATGGAAGTGACATTGCAGATAATCTAGTTCCATCATCTCATTTTATGGAGGAGGAAACTGAGACTCAGGGAGTTTTTGTCAAAAATTACAAGTTATATAGTTAAGTGAAAGCGTTACTTCTACACTTGTCTGGTCCTAGATTGGAGAATTTACTGGGACCCTGGGCTAATCATTCAATCTTTGTCTCTTTTAGTTTTCATATCTATAGAATGGGATAATAATAACTTCTTCCTCCCAGAATGATCGTAAGGATAAAATAAAATATTTGTAAAGTGCCTTGAAAAATTTAAAGTGTTATTTAATTGCTAGCTATTATTCTGACATCACTTCTCCCTGCCTTGTCTTTGCACCAGGCATTGATTTTTGCTGTGCTTTTTCTTTGTTAAACGTGGCATCTCTATTAATCTCTGCTGGGAATCATGTCTCTACTGGTTTTGGCTAGATGTGGTATCTCCATTGCTCTCCACTGGTCTCTCTGCTAACCATTTCTGGACTTCAGCTTTCCAGGGTCCCTGACAAACTTCCTAACTTCAGTGTGGTCAGATCCAGTAATTAAAAAACATCTTCCTAATAAGGGATAGATCACAACCTTTTACTTATACAAAAAGCTATGTACCTAGAAACCTAGGCAAGAGCAACTGGGGGGGGGGAATGGTTAGGGAGAATATCTCTTGGTTGAAATAAAGTTGATTCTTTTAATTGCCTACATCTGGGCCTGAATCACAATTAATTCTCCCAGGGATTTAGGATTATAAATCCCTCTATTCCCATCCAACTTCTTTCAGGATTCTGTGTCTCCCCCAAACCCATTTCAAGGGAGTCTGCCAAAGTAGCCCCATAAAGTTCTATGGAGGCAAAGCTTTGAATCTTACTTCACTTTCAAGATGCTTTTCTACATTGGTATGCTAATGATTTTAAGTACAAAACTAAAATAAGAAAGTAATATCATCATCTTCTATTTTCCAGACATACATTTCTGCCTTTAATAAGTATATCTTTTGGCAGAAACTCTAAACCCCAAATCATCACTATTTTTGTGTTGTATTCTAGCCAGAACTAAATTTCACTGTCTGCTTGTGGATAGTGAAATTCATATGTATATGTATATATATATATATGTGTGTGTGTGTGTGTATGCACATATATACATACATATTTATATATAAACATATATAGTGAAATTTATATAGACAATAAAATTTATATACATATATCTATATTTATATATTTATAACAGTTCATCGGTCCCCTAACCTTTTCCCCCCACTACGAACCACCAATGAAAACAAATCACAAGCATAATTCTTATCTCATTTTCATTTTTCCTTAGTTTTTCTGGCCAGAAAGTGCTTTTCCCAGATTCTCCTCATTTATCTAACAAAGTAGGTAGTAGATCTAATAGAGGTTTCAAATATGATCCTGCTTGGTTTCAAAGCTCTGCTTTAGGTTGCTTTCAGCAACCTCCTCTGAACCTTATTTACCCTTGAATTCTTCTTCCAATTGATATTTGAATGATATTTTCTAAACAATTTTTAAAATGCAAATTTTGTTCTTAGCTGCCTACATTTTTATGAAATGTCCTGAGTATGAAAAAATTGGCAATATTCCCACTGTGTATTAAATGCATGCATGCAACTTAAAATATTTTTTCTTTTCCTGAAGTTTCTCTCATAATGAATGAATAAGATTGATTAGCATACTTGCAAACTCTCTCCTGTTGGGTGGCAACCATAATTATCTGTTCTAATTATGGGTCTCTTCCCCAAGAAGCAAGAGCAAGCTCTCAGAGGGAGGTACACTTAAGATAATTACTTATGATCTCTCCTTCTCTTTGAAGTTATTTCAGGACAAAAAACTGGGCAATGTACTTTAGTAGTTGTTATATTGGCAACTTTTAGACTTACTGAATACAATACCTGTTTGACATGAGTCAAAAATGAGGTACTTTTCCTTGGTACTCTGGTCAGAGGTTACTCTTCAATAGATATTGTGTGGTATTACTATATAGTTCAAATAAAAACTTTTTCTTTAATAAAAGTGCATTCTCATATCATCATTCTAGCATATAATATAATACTGCCTTATCTGTGCTACAATAATAAATGATTTCTTACCAACATTAGTCTGGGTGAATTAGCTCATTTAATCCTTAGAGTTTATAACTATAAAGCTAAGATTGTAGGTGTTAGGCTGTATGGATTAGTTTCACAAGACCACAGACTACTGCTTGTAGTGATTAGCTTTGTCCCAGAAGGATGATGTGTGTGTGTGTGTGTGTGTGTGTGTGTGTGTGTGTGTGTGTTAAAAGAGAGAATTGTTCTTCCTCAGAAGGTATTCTATGCATCTTCCCAAAGGCAAGGATGGATTGTCCCCTCTTAGACAGATCCATGTTGGATCTTTGTTCTCTGACACTGCATTTTTCCCAACCCTTTTTCCACTATTCAGACTGTCATCAGTGTTGCTAGGTCTATTTCTTCACCCATCAAATTGCATTTGCCCTAGGCAAAATTTTGGCTAATTGATATTAATTCTTCCCTCAAAGCAAAACAAAACTTCTTTTTTTTGGAGTCTGGAGATCTGGGTTCTTATCTTGATCTCCATTTTGCTACCTCTGTGATTGGGGTAAACTTCTTTGGGTTTCAGTTTCTTCATCTTTAAAATAAGGAGTTTGGTTTCAAAGAAGAGATATGCAAAGCTAACTTTCTGTCTCTCCCTTTACAATCTCCTCAAAATTGTGGGAGGGAAAGGGGAGAAAGATATAGTGAAATAAAATTCACACCAATGCATTAAGTGACTATGGTGAAAAATGGGCATTTGCATTTATAGAAAACTGACTGGGAAGTAGATGAATGAAAAAAAAAATTCATGTGCTTAGAGTAACTCACAGCTCTGCACTGCAGGCTTCAATATTATTGTCCTATTCAAGAAATACTGAACTAAACAAAACTGCTTCTCAGCTCTCTATTTGACTTCATCACTACTCTTTAAGCTGAGAAAATCCTCTTTACTCAAATATAACCTTTATAAACTCTACCATTATGCTTGAAAAGCCATTTAGAAAGTGTTAGTTTTTATGTGTGTATAACAGTTCTCTGTAAGTGCAAACTGCAAAGTTTATCTAACTGGTTATAGACCACCCCAACTAGTAATTCATTCATTCAGATACTCAATCAGAGTTTACCCAATCAGGGTTACCCAATCAGAACTGAATTCACAATGCTATTTAGATTGTGTCTTTAAACTAGTTCACCAGGATACCAAGAGCTCTACAAAGCTCTCTGCTTTTTTGTTCTCAAGCCAGAAGTAGCAGCAAAGATTGGAAATCTTGATGGAATCAATTCTCTCTCCAATTGATTAGGAATGATAGCATATAATCTCCTCTCACTTCTAATTCTGCCATAACTCTAAATGAGTAGCTTTTAGCTCCCTTGAAGTCTTTTTTTCCCTCTTGAGTTTCTCTTTTGGTTCATATGACATTCTTCTTCCCCTCGTTATATTCCTATAGCTTAAATCAAGTTTCCATCACAAATCCCTTAAGAAATTGTGACAATAGTCACAAAGAGATTTGAGTTAAAGGAGATTGAGTTAAAGATTCTTTAATAAAATCTTAAGCAGAAAAATAACTACCCTATTATGTTATGAATGTTTTTCCTCTGTAAATCAACAAGCATATACATGTTGGAAACATTATTAATTTATTCCTGCAGTCATCATGATCATTTTGCACAATGATTTTAGTATCCATGGAGCGTTTACATCAAACTCTGATGACTTTTTCAGTAAATGCAGTGTTTCTCTGCATTTTTCAACCTGTCATCAAATTGTTTCTAAACATTTACATGTGCAAACCCAAGTTCACAACTAATGATCAGATGCACGCATATACCTTCATTGCATTCTATATGCTGCACTAGAGTACCTCCTTGGTTTCCCTAGTTATCTTAGTTATTGAGTCATTTCAGTTGAACATGACTTTCATGACACCATTTAGGGTTTTCTTGAAGAAGATTCTTGAATGGTTTGCCATTTCCTTCTTCAGATAAGGGAACTGAGGCAAACAGGATTAAATGACTTGCCCAGGGTCATACAGCTATTGATGTTTAAGGCCACATTTAAACTCAGGAAGATGAATCTTTCTAACTCTAGGCATGATTCCTGTCCACTGTGTTACCTATCTGCCCTAATCATACCTTGACCATGAGGCTAGGAACAATTGTTTCTAAACACAATTGTTAGGCAGTTTGAAGATCATGATTGCTGGACATGCATATTGTAAGCCATATTGAAATCATTGTGGATTGTCACATATATTCTGCAGAAATGAACACTAGGTCATCTCTTGTTGCAGTATTAAGGCTGTTTTTTAATTTAAACTTATCCTCTGCTTATCTTATAATTCTTATATCTAATGGATTTCCAAATAAACTTGTTGGCAATACTGGTCCTCATTTAGGTGAATTTTTATGGGAGTATAGCTGGTGTGCAAGAGATAGAAGAAAAGAAAATCAGTCTGAAGAGATTATTTCCGTATAAAGTTAGTTTATATATAAATGCTTTTTTTAAATGAAGCAATATAAGGAAATAAACTTTAAGTACATTTATCATTTAGTATATTCTTTGCCATTACCCAGTAGGAAAGTAAATATTTTAAATTACATAACTATTTATTCATTTTTGTCAGTTGATCAGACAATTAAATAATGAATTTCCATCTCCCAGATGAGATCTTATAAATTTTCCCTATCATGTGGTAACACCTTTATTTGAGTGAGTATTTTTCACCTTTATTCTTGTTATAAATCAAAATACAGAATCAAACTCTATGTAGAATTATATTTAAGAGTATATATTTATCTGGTAATGAATCATGTATTACAAAATGTATTCAAGTAAAAAAAATCTAAAATCGAGAGTAAGTTTTTATATTGTTAGCTAAACATCTCCCAAATTATAACTTATTTTATTTAAGATGCTACTTATATTCAATGTAATTTGTAAGATAAAGAAATTTAATATGAAGTCTTACAGGTAGGAGCAATCCTGAGATCTTCCTAGATTTCCTTATTTTAATTCTTAGATAATGCCCTACATAAAGTATTCATAATTATCTTATGAAGAGTTGTATAATTTACAGTTTATATATTATTTATAATTTAGAGATAATGCATAGAATAAAATTTTATAATTATATAACAAATTTTAATTAGGATTTTTTGGGACAAAATGATTGAAATTTATTAACACTTAATGAATAAAACTAAGAAAAATTTATGACCAACATATTAAATTATCCCCCCACAATCATAAAACATGTTTTATTCTTGTTAAAAAGTGCTCATGGAACAGAAAACATTGAGAACCAATGGGTTAACTAAACCTTCCTATTTGTTAGTGTTGGACATTTTACTTGCCACAATTTCCCATATTTTCTCTATCAATAAACGTTCCTTTTAAAATCATATTCCAGGGGTGGAGCCATGGTGGCGGAGATCAGACAGGATTCTCTGTTACCTCCTCTAACCTCCCCTCAAACCAACAAAATATGAAGCCTCTAGACTGATTCTGAAGCAAAAAAATCCACAATATCCGGAGAACAACACGATTCTAGAAGAAGATACTCTGGAAGAACCTCAAAACAGGTCTGATAAGCACCAGAAATAATT
>JAJPUD010001159.1:357293-412008 GCA_023553655.1 Myrmecobius fasciatus | reverse complement strand
TTGAAATTTTGTCTCTCCCCACTCAAATGTCTCTAATTTTTAATGATAAAATATATTTCTTTGCTTCATTATAGAATTAAACAATCCCCTTGTCTTGACATTTTTTGACAAAAAAGCCCAAGTCATCACATCAATACTACAGATACTTTTCTTTCCAGAACTGTCTAAATACTATCTAAAGGCTCTGTTCCTTCATACTTATATTACCAATATATATTGAAACAAATTTCTTTTTCTGTTGTACTAGATACCAAATGTTCATCCATAGCAATGGTAACATCCCATGTCACTTGGTAATAAATATAAAATTTTATTTATATAAAACACTTCTGGGGGTCACTATCACCTCTAAACTCTGTTTAACAATCATTTCTTTATTTATTGATACTATGTTCTAATTAGCCATTGTGGATATAAATATTGTAAGTTACAGTTATCAGATAATTCAGGTAATAATGATAATAAGAATCTGCATAATCAAATTTATTAATTAAATTAACTAAAATCCCTACCTTAATCCTAATGCGTCAAAAGGATCATATTCATATATCAAAGATATCACACACCAGCTATAAGAATCTATGTTTTACATATCATTATATTTTATATAACACCAAACTGTTCTCTAAATATCACTATAGATATATACATGCATATATTTCACCATTTTTAATATGTCACTTAACTAATAAACAAAGGCTTTCTTTTTAATGTTGAATGCTTCTGTTTCTGACAAATTGTTTGGAGACCTTTTTAATGTTTACAGGAATTTAAAATAATTTTTGTGGTCTATGATTAAATCCACAGTAGTGTTCAATGATAGGATTGTGGAGTGGAATAAATATTGGACTTAGAATCAGAAGACACCTGGCTTCAAATTTTGTTTCTTATACTTGGGGTATCATCTTGAGTATTTTTGAAATGTTACTGCCACTCTGAGCATGGATATCCTATGTGTGAAATAAGTAAAATTGTATCTACTTACAAGTATTATGGTTTGGTTCAAATTAGATAATGCAAGTCAAGTCCATTTGAAAACATTACATCAATACAACCAATGTTATCTTTCAGAAACTGAGAATTGATGAAGTTTTATGTTAAGAATGGAAATCTCTGATTTGGCATAATCTATAATTGGCAGAGGACCTGATAATCTTAAGTGGAAAAAAAAATTCCCCATCTTATGGGAAATTTTTCCTACTACTGGAAAAGGGATAAGAGAGGATGTTCAACCCAAGAGGTGGGGTTTAGAATTTCATTTTTATTTATTCTTATAGTTGGGGATGCAGGTCAAGAGAAACTAAAGGGACAGAAACAGAATGGTACAGAGAAAACAGGTTATTGTTGGGAGAGAGATCACTGCAAAAATGAATGGAGAACCTTTCTCTCTAAAAGATTTGATGAGGGTTCATAATATTCATTTTTCTCTGATTACCTTCTGGGCACCTGACATGGAAGATATTTAATCCAAAGGTTTTCAGGTTAAGTTTCTGTGATTTAATTAGTATTCTAGATAAAATATGAATGCTCATAACTGCTTTTAGTCTAAACATTTCATTATTTGTGAACAGGTAGTTGCAAAGAGAGCAATAAGAAGTATCTTGGATAGTTAGGCAAAGAATGTGCTAGTAAATGTTTAACAATCAGCTTTCTAAAAACAATGTACATATGACACATTTAAGCTTAATATGTATTATTAACATTTTTCTCCATCCATTTGTTAACATTGGATAATCAACAAACTAATAAATTAAGTTCTGATCTATATTGTTTACTGATTTCCAAGGTGTAAATGCTCACACTGAAAATTTCACAACAAACTCTCTAGCTGGGTTGAATTAGCTCCTGGCATACCTTTGCAATCATCCACAATTCTTAGGAGTCTTGGGAACAATTTAAGAGATGTTAATATCTTAAAGATTGTTAATTTATTTATGTTCCAAAATGGATAAGTTTGGGTCTAGGGCTTTTGCCTTCAGGTGAAAACAAATTGATTATAATTGTTGTAGGAGACTTCCTCCCTTATGTGTACACAGAGAAATCTTGAAATGATTTTATATACTTTACAAAATACTTTTCACTTTACCCTATTAGAGAGCGTCCACATAATACCCAGATCGTTTAGAGGGACTGTTTTTGAGAATCTGCTATATTCCCCTGGGTCTGATAGCACACATCCAGTGAAGAAGTAATCGTTGGAAACAAAAGGTGACTTACTTTTTGTTCATACTTCTCTAGAGAGAAACACAATGATAATAACTTATATTTGTTTTTGATCCACTTTCACATGCATTAGCTTATCCTCATATTGACTCTGCAAAGCAGGAGAAACATATTTTTATACATTTATAGATGAAGGATTTGAGGCACAGAAAATTCAAGTGCCTCATCTGAGGTTACATGGGTGGCAATTAGAGGTGGATTAGACCAAGTCTTCTGATTTTCCACTCCACGCTTTTTCTTGTTTTTACTCTCTATTCCTTTCTGCCTTCATATATACATAGGGTTACAGTTATATATACAAAAGGTTATAGTTACAATTTGTGACTGAAAATGGAGCTAGATTATATCCATAGATAATATTGTACTTTAGGGAGGTGGAATTAGCAACCAGCCACTCCTGAAAATTTGATCTAGTAAACTAGGATAATGATATACTAAAAATATTGAACACCTCTAAAGTTCTATATTTTGGGTTATATTGGTTAGTGACATTTTGTGGGTTAAAAGGGCCTATCACTTATGCCTCTCTGCTTTGGGGGTTGTTTCTATACATCTCTGCTAATTATATATAAGTGTAGTAAATATCCTTTTGTAAATGCTAAATGGTGTTAAACAGTATTGAATTGATCAATAATATTAGAAAGATATTAACTGTATCAGGCAAATGATATTGGGGAGAATTTGTCAGAATAAGGTCTTAGACTGAGGTCTTTAGAGAAAGACTGTATTTCTTATAAACCTGAGCAGAGAAATAGTCATATATTGTGAGTGTGAATTGGTTTAAGGGTCCTAAAAGTTTACAAGTTCACGTAAATTAGAAGTCATTGTAGTTCATTGTATTTCTGCTAAAGACACTATTGGGTTTCTGTTTTTATGTTGGATACTGAAAGGAGTTTCCCAATTAGTTGTTAAACCATCTATCCATTTTTCTAAGACTGAAGAAATTTGTACTAAAGATGAAAATAGTTAGAATATGTTCACTGAAGGCAATCCAAAGTGGATGAGAATGAGTTTAAATAAAGACTAGATGAATTTAGGAAATCACTTCAATTTTAATTGAATGTTCTCAAAATTTGGATTGTATTACTCAAGAAAGGTCTTTAAAATCACAATAGATCTGAATTCCAACTTTATATTTTTTATAGTGCTTAATATGATGCTCTAAACAAAGTAAGTACTTTATGCATGTTTATTGAATTGAATTTGTTGAATTAGACCTCTGGTTAGGGTGGGGAAGCTAGGATGAGGTTATGTTTTATCCCTGTAGGAATCCTTCACAAGACTTACAAATGTATGGTGTGATTAACTCTGCAACCTCCCCCAACTTCAGGCTGTCATCCTCTAAGGATTCCTTTCTTCTTTGCATCCTCTCTTATCATCTATAGTCTCTCCTTCCCCTTTTCCATAGTGCTTATGAGTCATTAGCTGTGTTCTGGGGCCGTAGTCATCCTCTATCCCATTGTGACTATATCCAACTGAGGTTTTGCTTCCTCCCTTCCAAAAACTGAGTTTGACCTGATCCTCCACATTCTTAGATTCATCTGTGGATGAGAGTTGGTGAAATGGTAGGACTATATGAATTCTTTTGATTATTTTTGGATCAATTTTAAAAATTAAAATCATATAAATATTACTTCTAGCATCTCAATATATTATTAGTTTTCTTGAAGTAAACTATTTGGAAAGTAATCAGATTTTTGTAATGGAAAGAGCTTAAAGTCACAGGTCCTAGATTCAAGGCCCTAATCTGAAGTGCTCTGTGATTTGGGGTCAGTTATTTAACCTTTCTGAGATGAGTTTCCTCATCTGAAAATAGGAATAAAAAGGAAAAATGGGCAACAGGTGTAACAGTGACTAAAGTTCTGGACCTGGTGTCAGAAAAACTCATCTCTGTGAGTTCAAATATAGCCTCAGATATTCACTAGCTATGTGACCATGGGCAAGTCACTTAACCCTGTTTACCTCAATTTCCTCATCTGTAAGGAAATTGTTACTATCTGGAAACTATCTGGAAAAGAAGATGACAAACCATTCCAATATTTTGCCAAGAAAATCTCAAAAACCAAATTCTTCATGGGTCATGAAGAGTTGGACATGATAGAAATGACTAAACAACAACAGGAATAATAATACCTACTCCACAGATTTGTTGTGAGGCTCAGATGAGAGCTTCTTTGTAATGTAAGCCACTTTGTAATCATGAAGTGCTATGCAAATGTGAGCTTTTATGATTCTGTTAAACATTCTAAAGCTGGGAAAATATTAGCTCTATCCTTTTGATTCAAAAGCATGGTTCCCTTTTATCCACTGCCTGAGGAAGTAGGTTGAATTGAACTCACATGATTTATCCCTGTTTTTTTGTTTGATAAATCTTTCTAATCTTATAGTTATTCTTTAAAATAGACTCATCACCAGTTCCCTGCACTAGTTGTCTATATTTATTCTAAACTCAATTTAGCTGTGGCATCTGTGCAAAATGGAATGGAAGTTATTTATTGCCCACTCTCCAGAGGGAATGCTTGATATCTGACATTTATATTCCCTTGAACATAAAAGCCAGATAGAAAGAAAATCAAACTTCATGCTTTGGGGCCTAAGCAGATTGCTTACAGTAGTGAGCAAAAAAAAAAAATATCCTTTCTTTCTTGGAATCACAAATATGCTTCCAAGATTAAGTCTATATGGGGCCATGCCATTGGTCTCATTAATATGCTGCATTGGGCGACAAATGCCATTGTACACTATAAAGTACACATAAAATGCACATTCTTTTTAAAAAGTTGTATTTATGGGTTAATAGTAACAATTTCCTTCCCTTCTTTAAATGATTATAGATCAATAACCAGGCCATGTTATGTATTTTGATAAAGAATTCCCATTTTCTAGCCTATGATATACACAGTCACAGATTGGACATAAAGTTGATTTCTTAGTGTCTATATTTGAGACTAACATGACAACTGGGCAATAAGTGGGGCCCAGAAAGAACAGAAAGAATTGCAATGTTCCTTAAATGACCCCAAATTCCTTCTTGAAACTATTGTCCATCTTTTTAATATCATTATACTCCCCAGTACTTGTTGTACGACTATCACTGATTCTGAAGAAATGAAGCTGAAGCTGCTCTAAAGGGCAGTGGAGTGCCATTTGTACCTTATAACAAACAAGGAATCACATAGGAGACACTCTGTAAGAGATGCTATCCCAGAAATGTTTGATCAGAAAAGAAGGTGAAGTGGATGATGGTGAGCATTATAGTCAGAGTGTGTGCTGCCTTGGTATCCTCATAATGTCCAGTGGATAGAGTATTGATCCTGATGAAGTCAAGACTCATGTGGTAAAATCTAGTCTCACATACTTACTAGCTGGGCGACCTTGGGCAAATCACATAACTATTTGCTTCAGTTTCCTCATCTGTAAAATGAACTGCAGAAGGAAAGAACAAACCATTCCACTCTCTTTGCCAAGAAATCTCCAAATGGGGTCATGAAGAATCAGGCACGGCTGAAATGATTGAACAATAATAAAAGGAATATATCACATAATGAGTTTAAAACAAACAAAAAAAAAGATCCTGAGACCAGAAGAAGAATATGTCAGCCCTTCAGATATCTTAAGACAAGTATTATGTTCCCTTTAGTCTTTCCTTCTGCAGAGCAGATCTTTGAAATTCCTTGTCAGTTTCTATTTTCCACACAGAGTCCTCATCATTTTCATTGTCTTTCTCTGGAGACATTCCAGCCTTGTCAATATCCTTAAAACAAACACATTTACTAGATATACACAGAATGCCACAAATTTGAGATTTATTGTCATAGGGATGGTGTTATAGAAACATTTGGATTTCTTTCTGACCCTCTCTGCTTGAACTATCCCTAAAGCCTGCCTTTACTTGCAACACTGTAGCACAAAGTGCTATATATGAGTGGAGGCTAGGAAGAAGAAAATAAGAGCAGAAGTAGAAAAGGACAATCTCATTTCAGAAATAAAAGAAAACTGGGGATAAAATGAGGGACCAGGAAAAAGAAGAAGGATTCCTATTTTCTAAAATAGGAATCCATCCATTTCTATTAGCATCTTTCCATACAATTTGATGCAGCTTGCCAGGGCTGGAATGTAGTAATAATGAATATGCTGTCTATTTTGCTGAAAACATACTTGGGGTTCTACTGTATAAAGCAAAGCAAAGAAGACCATACAGTTCTTTAGAATTTCAGTTTCTGATTATGTCTTTCTCTGGCAGTAGGGGGGAGGAGTATTTTTGCTGGCAGGGAGCATCTCATAATAATGGACATCCTACTGCAATTTAGAAGCTATGGGAGGTACACAGATTAGATTTATCCATGGGCTTCCTACTTTTAGCAATATAGTTAAATTTAGACTTTGTGTTATTCCTACCGCCTACACTGCAATGACAGTTCTCTTGGATCCTGGTTGCTGATTTCTTTTGAAAGCATAAAGTAGGCAGGATGATAATGTATACAAAGCAGCTCCTCAATGATTTGATTTTCTTTTATTTGGTTCTGCTTGGTTTGGAGAACTTGAACCATTTGTGGGGAGACTAGGGTTTTGCCCTAAAGTACCATATTTAGAGGGTACTGATCACTTGCAGCCATTAGAAACCACAGAATTTAGCACAAAGTTGGCAAGAACAGTTAGTATAAATAGGAAACTATTTTAGGAAGCTCTGCAACAGTGTCTCATGGTATCCTCCCCTCTCTACCACTGTAGGGTCCCTTTAATGACATTTCCAATGGGTATGTTTTAAAATCCTTGTTCTGGGTGAAAAAAATTCCTAATTATAGCTCAGTGGATTTGGGCAGATTTGGTGCTACTGCTCATACAGCTGAAGCTTTGGTCCACATTTACCTTTGGGGTCTATGGGCTACGTCCATGCCTTAAACCCAACTCACTCTGATTCTCATTGACCAATGATAGGTCACTCAGTCATTGCTTAGGCACTGATTGGCTCCTAGAGAATACAAATAATAATTGTGACTGTTTTGGCAGAAACCCTGAGGGTTTTCCCCTCTCAGATCTATATCTTTATCTATATTTTATCTATATCTATATTCTCTGCCTCATTTCTTATCTAGCCTTAATCATTGACTGGATATTGCCTCAGTCAAACATAAACTTTTTAAAGGCCTTAGTCAAAAAAAGGCCAAGATCTCCTATTTCATCCAGAGCCATCTCCAGTCATCCTGAACTATATTTGGCTCCTAGAGCCAGATGGCTCTGGAAGGGAAAGTGAGGGAGGTGACCTTGCCCAGCCCTCCCCTCCCTTAAATCCAGTTCATTTGCATGTTATGGCATCACCTCTCTGATGTCATGGTCCTCTTCAAGATCTAAGGACAAAGAACAAACACTCATGCACTTATGACATGCATATTTTTATATGTATATAGGTGTTTAATTTGGCGCAATAGCAAATAATAGTCGTCAGCCCATCAGAGATTTAGAAAACTGAAAGTCACTGAAAAGTATTCCATCAAAGGGCTTTCTGTGAAAAGGTTTCCTTAAGTTAAAAGGCATTTAACTCTGAATCAGATAGTGAAGGACAGGGACAGACTTCTCATTCTAGGAGGTTATGCTCATCTTTGTCAGCTCCATTAAACTTAGCATTTAAACACTGTAAGTGGCTCTAGACAATTTATTAGAAAACTAAATGGTAGTGACTTTAGAGATAGACAGTAGATAAGAAAAGGTTGCATTTGCATAAACCTGTGCCTTAAAATCTGAATTATGACTGGGTTCTTCTCTGCATGCATTTAATATCATACAAACCTCTCTTTATTTAATTTTAACCCTATATTTTCATGGAGTTAATTGAAATCTTAACAGTGAAGATTATGGTGTGCTCTTACACAAATTTTCTGCATACTCTTAATTCTATAATGTTCTCCTTTGCCTTTCCCTGAGTGCTAGGTTTTTAGAAGGATGCTGATAAGGTAGAGGGCCAGGGAAAGGTAATCAAGACTAAGAACTGTAAACCATGCTTTGTGAAAATGCAGGCTGGAAGAATTTGGGATGTTTAATCTAAAAAAAGAGAAGATTTTGATTGTTTCATAGGAGGATGGACTCATAGAACACCAGAATTGGAAAGTATCTTGGAAGCCATCCAATCCTATCACTGAGATCTGAATAAGAATCCTTTTTCTACAATCAATTTGATCAACATTTAGTCTCTGTTTCAAGGCCTCCATTAAGCAGGAACTTGCTGCTGTCTGGGTTGTCCCATCCATTCATAAACTAATCTAAATGTTAGGAAGATTTTCCTTCCATTGAATCAAAATTAACGTGTCTTCTACTTCTATCTTTTGTTCCCAGTTCTGTCCTCTTATGTTTACAGACATCTAATTTTTTTGCCCCTTAACATATATTTGAACACAACTATTCTGTCCTTCTCTCCTTCAGGCTAACTATACTCAGTTACTTCAATTTTTCAATTTTAATTTATTTTATTTTAGTTACTTAGAGCTAAATAAAATAAATCTCTACATATTAAATAGATATTTCTATGGTTCAACTTAGTTTAATTTTATAGAAACAAAATAATGCTTTTGCAAAAGAGGAATTTTTCAAAAGTTCTAGGCCAAAAGTTTTTCTTAATTACAAAAATGTTTTATTGATACATTTTTATTTTTATATTTGTCACTGCTTATAAGCCTATTGACAATAAAACAATTTTTTAAATGTAAAAACCATTCTTAGTACACTCAGACAGTAAAAACAACAACAACAACAACAACAACAACAAACCAGGAGGTGGGCTAGATTTATTTTCTCTGCATCTAGTTTATAATTTCTTTATTAGGGAAACAAGATATTCTTAACCAGTCTTGAAGTTATGATTGGTTACCACTTTAGTCAAAATTCTGAGGTCTTCCAGTTATTTCCATCTTTGTGATCATACTAAGTTTTCCATTAGCTTTTTCAGTTTCCATACGATGCCAGTAGCTAACTTGTATTGAGACTGTAATGTATTTTTTAATACAAATTGGCATCTCATCATGCCTTCCCATTTTGTATTTGTAAAGGTGAATTTTTTAAAGCTCATGCAGAATTTTAAATTTGTTTTTATTAAATTTGTTTTTATTAGGAGCAACCCAATTTTCTAGTCTATGAAAAAAGATTGTCACGGAAAAGAGGTTACTCATGAAGGAATTACTGTTGGCCTCTACAGGTTGAGACATTGTACCTACTCCTTTTTTCTAGGAAAATCTTCTGCATTGGACTCTCACATATGATCTAGTTCAGGTCTAATCCTGAGGGAACTTGACTCTAATAGGGGGGTAGTCTCCCTTTTTAAATACTCATTGATGCATAAAAACCTTTCTCAATATCCTGAAGATAAATTATTTAAAATTCAGTCTGTAATTATATTTATGGTCTTCTCAGAGGAGTAGAAAGTTACTCAATTTACAACTTAAATAAGGTATGTAATGGGCACTTATAAGCACACGTTAATAGAATGAGGTGATAGTCATATAGTACTTCAAGGTTTACAGAGTGCTAAGAACAATTCTGTGCAATAATGCTGTCATTATCCCTATTTTTCAGGTGAGGAAACTGAGGCAGACAAGTTAAAATTATTTGTTCAAAGTTACACAGCTAGTAAGTGTTAGAGGCTGGATTTGACAGGTCTTCCTGACTCCCAATCCAGTGTTCTATACAATGAATCATTTATCTGCCTCTTGTAGTGCTCACTTATGCTGTGATTAACCTGAAATCACTCAGGACTTGGCTGGCTATACAATTCCTGCTCAGAGTTTTAGTTTGTGGGGTTGAAATGTCTCATAATGTTATGAACTCAAGCTCCCATTGTTTCTCTGTTAACACCACTAGCAATTAAGCCCATGTAACTAATTAGCTTTTAAAAAATTCTTGAGAGGCAGAGTTAAGTGACCTGTCCACAATTAACTTTAACAAAAAGGATATTCAACATAAAAATATAACAAGAGGAGACCTACAAATGTTTCACCCCAACACTTGAGGGCACTCTCTCCCTTATACTACCACAATTCCTGGGGAGTGTGGCCTCAGACTTTTAATTCAGTTTCTACATAATATTTGTTCCACAAAATTCACTTCTGAATGTATTTGTAGCCATGGATGTGTGAATCAGCCTTTGTGTTCCTGTTGGCAGGTCATTTAGGACTTGCTTGTTATTCTTTGGCTTTTTGCAAGTCCTACCATCAATTCTAGATTCCAGACTTTATGGTGGGTCCCTCTTCTAACCTCTGGAAGTTCACAGGGTCATAGCTATGTCCAGATTCCACTTAAAAACAAAGATGAATAGATATAAACAAAAGTACAACAATGGCAGGACGGTAGGTTCTTGGCTTCAGGTTGGCTCAATATGAACAAGACCCCCAAACCCTTCTGTTCAGAAATACTTAGCAGTTTTATCCTCCTTGTCTAAGTAAGGATTGATTCCTGTCATGGTTAAATAGAAGTCAGTAACTTGTGACTATTGTTATAATCTCTCTTAAGGCTGATAAACTTAAACCACATTAGAATATAAAGTTGTTTGAAGGACTGATTAGACACTTTACATTTCATCTTCATTCTGCTCTGATTCCTTTCATGGAATCATGTTTTCTGGCAAATCAGGAAAAGATTCAAGCTAATCCTCTGATTGGTATTCATCTTTTTCAAGAGTGCTGGTGCAGTTGCTATTAACTTTACCCTGGTCCATTAGTCAGCTCCACCCAAAGATAGCTTCAGACTTTTTAAACTCTCAAGATCACTTCCAAACAAATACATGTCTATCTGTGAAGATTCTTTCATGTCAGGAAAGAACAAAGACAAAAATCGCTAAATTCAGTCTCAGACTTGCTTGAACAGGGCATATCCTTTAGATACTATAGCTACTGGCTACATCAGAGGGAGCTGACTAATGGACTAGGGTAGAAGGTTCATTAGAGAGAGGATGCCAGGAAAGCCATTTCTCCATTATTCTTCTCTGAAAGTGGTTTGAAACAGTCCTGACATCATTGAAAGTCCAAAGAGAATGGACACTTGAAAGTGGAGTCTCTTCCTCTTAAATATCCATTGATTATTAACTCTTTTGACTCAGTTGCCAACAGGCACTGAGATAGTCTACTCAAGCACTGAATCACATATGTGATCAGCTAGACAGAGGAGGGCAGTTTTGTATTTGATCTGTTCAACTTGTCACAGGGGAATTAGATTTGTTCCACCTGGCCGTGGAGGATGGAAGTAGGAACAATCAATAGAATTCATGAAGAAATAGGTTTTTATTTTTATTTGAGATTTTTTTTTGATGTAAAGAAAAATTCCTTAATTATTAAAGCTTTGCTAAATAGAAAATTGACCTGCTCAAGGAGTAAGTCCTTCCTTCATTTGAAGTATTGAAGCAAAAGATAACTGAATAAGAATGTTTTAGAAGGGATCCTGGCTCAGGAATGTATTAGGCAAGGACACTCCCAACTTTCCCAAGACTCCAATTTGGAAGTCTGATTTTTGCACTATTTTCATTCAATCCATACTTGCCACTGGGGATCACTTTCATGTCTCTCCTCTTCTTTTCTTTTCTTATTTTTGGTCCCTTCTTTTTTGCCTGCCATTCAAATGTACAATCATCTAGTCTTTAAGAAGCCATAGTAACTTCTGTAGTTATTTTCTGTCCATTTTGTCATCCTACTGTTTTCCTTGTATTTTTATTTTGCATCTTGTGGACTTTATTCAACTTTGTTCATTTTTTTCATCCATTGTGATGAATTTTTTGATTTAAAAAATGTTCTGAGTTATCTTATAAAATAGACTAGCACTCTAAGTACCATCTACAATGTCTCATTTACAGATGAGGAAGCTGAGACCCAGAAAGATTGGGTAGTAGCAGAGGTAGGATTGGAATCTAGTTCCTCTCATTCTAAATCTAATCTCTTTAGGTTATAATTTGAGGAGGTAGGTAATCAGCACTGGTAATCAGCTTATAGATTCATTGAAATAACATCCAACATTAGTAAATACTCAGGGATCATCTTTGCTAATTCATGTTATGACTAACTACAGTTTAATCTGGCTCCTCCAATATAATGAGGTCTGTTTGACTTGAGGCATTAAGTTACATTTGACTGGCATGTCTAATCTCTAGGGGCATGTATATTGGCAAGCGTGGAAGTGAGGGGCTGGGACTAATCAAACCCTCTCTTTGCAATAAACAGGGACCCTCCAGCTCCTGGCATGTTAGTTTTCCTATGTTGTGGGATTGGAAGAGGTGATAATATAAAGAATATGCTCCATGTTGATGCTCTGTTACCCAACAAAAGATTCAGAGCATTAAATATGAAATAATAAATGTGTCTCTGTTTTGCTTTGTATGTTCTAATTCACAACTGGGTGTTGGCCTTCATTGATTTAGAATGGTTCAGCACACCTGGTGGCTTTTTGTAGAAAAGATCAGGGGTGCTGGAAAACCAAAGGGATCCCCCAATTAGTTTTTTCCCTTAGTCAGCCATTTGCCCTGGTATGAATTTCTCTCCCTGACTCCCAAAGGAAATAGGAGGACTTTGATTTATTTGGCCTCCTGGTTATTCCTGACTCCAGGCAAGAACGTAATATTCTTCAGGATTGCTGATATTTTTCAGCTTCCATATTCTGCTCATGAAAATCAGTGATCTATTTGGTGTCACTGCCTGCAGTTGGCAGATGTTTGTTCAGTGTTAGAAAAATAAGATTTTAGGGAAAAGCTCCTTTTTTGGTTTTTGCTTAAGAATGCTGGCTCTTCCTAAGGTTGATATGTTCCCAGAGCAGTCAGTTTACCTAATTCTATAACAACGAGTCACTGGTAAATTTAATGAGAGTGATCATTTGCTTTTGGAAGTCTCCTATTTTTTTAACCTTCCTTTTTCTGACCACCTTCTTCAAAAAGCCTTTTCCATTCCTTTTTAATCTTAGTTACTTCTCTATGAAATCACCCCAAATTTATTTTGTATATATCATATTTGTAGATAGTAGTTTACATGTTCTCTCTTCCATTAGATTCTGAGTTAGGGACTGTTTTATGCCTTTTGTGTCCCCAGCACATAGCACAGTGCCTGGCATATAAGAGGTGCTTAACTAATGCTAATCGACTGTCTACACTTGGGAAGAATAGATAACCATCAATCTTAAACCATTTTTTCTTACTCTGTTCTTCACAGGGTCCCCAGTCATTTCTTTCCATATGTTTTCTAATTCAAAGACATATTGGTATGAAAAAAATTTGTGTCTATGTATCTGTAAATTATAGGGAAAGTAAGGAAGAATCTGTAGTTTTATCATCAGGTCTAATTACCAGTGTGGGAGCTCCTTATAGATTTTAACCCATCTTTGATTTGGTAGCTAAATTTTAAGGAAGCGCATGAGATTCATAGTGGCTAAATGATTTTCTCAATATAATAAGTACGTGTGTGCCTGTTTTCCTTCCTACAATCTCTCCAATATTGACTATCTTCAGTTACTTTTCAAATTTCTGGGAAAACCTAGAAATTTCTTCAATTTACATTTCTCTTATTAGTGATGTAGAATTTTTTTTCACTTGACTTAACAGTTTATAATTCTTTTGAGAACTATTCCTGTCTTTTTACAGTGTAAGAATTGTTCTTCACCCAGAGAGAGGGATATGAAATGTGGACCACAACATAACATTTTTATGCTCTCTGTTGATGTTTGCTTGCATTGTGTTTCCTTTCTTTGATTTTTTTTTCTTGTAGATACATTTTTTTCTTGCACAAAAATGGTAAGTGTGGAAATATGTATACATATATTCGATTTTTCAAGTATTTTAACAATTAACATGTAGTGGATATCCTGTTATCTAGGGGAGGGGTGGGGAGTAGGGGGGAAAATTTGTAACAGAAAGCTTTGTAAGGGTTAATGTTGAAGAATTACCCATACATATGTTTTGCAAATAAAAAGTTTTAAGAATAATAAAAAAAGAATTGTTCTTAGTCTCATATCTTTGCAGTAATTCATGATATGACTTAAATATCAGACCCTTATGGGGAAGGGTTGTATGGAGTACCAGACCTGTGGTTTCATTAGTATAGCAAATTCTTAGTGAAGAATTTCCTTTAACCAATACATATTAGCAACTTTCAGACTTAGAATTGACTGATAAGCAAGTTAAATGACATGTCCAGGACTACAAAGCCAATATGTATCAGAACTATTTCTGACTTTAAGTTCAGTTCTCTCTCCATTATATTACACAGTCTCATAGCATAGCCTCAATCAGAGATATTTCATGAAAAGATTTTTTTCCAATTTATAGTGACCCATATTGTAGCTCTATTTATGTTTATGCAATTTTTTTCAAGTTCTTTTCATCAAAATTCTTTAACTGTATTATTTTACTTTCTGTGATCACCTCTACCCCTGATCTGGTTAAGAATCTTCCCTTAGCCAAAGAAAGGAAACAAACATTTATTAAGCATTTACTATGTGTCAGGCACTTTGCTGAGAGCTTTTCAAATATTTTGTTATTTGATCTTTACAACAACACTGTGAGTTAAGTACAGTTGAGAATATTGAGGCAAACAAAGATTAGCTCACACAACTAGTAGGTATCTGGAGGCCAAAGCAGTGAGGCTAGATTTGAATCAGATCCTTCTTGACTGCTGACCCAGCAATCTATTTATGGTACTACTTGGGTATCTCCAAATTGTAAAAAATACTACAATTCATTTTTATTTTTATTTTTTAATGATCCAAACTTTTATGTTTGACTATCCATTTGGAACTTATTATGATATCTATCTAGACATACTTTTGTTATACATTTGATTGCCTGGCAATGAGATCTTCTTCCACTGAACTCTTGTAACACTTTTTTTTATTTTTTTATTTCCTGAATTCACTTAGCAGAGTCCACATTTATTTATGAATGTGTCTTCCTTCTTTTCTAGCTACCCTAAGTACTTTGAGAGAATGGAGAGTCCAATGCAAATCTTCATTTTGAATTCCCCTCTCCCCTAATGTAGGGTCTTATTTGCTTTGAGATTTTTGGGGGAATCTATGAGCTCAGGCATATGCATTCATATACTCTTTCTGGTACATAGTCAGTCCAGAGTTTATCCCTTACTTATAGGATGTTCTTATTAAATGTGTATTTAATGACTACATCTATTAAATGTTTGTTTTTTTTCCTCAAAAAAAGTTTGTTTTGTTCCTCTGTTACACAGCAATTTTTTTTTTTGCCAAAAATGTTATTTAACATAGAAATCTGCCAATTTAAAAATTTGTACTTTGAAGGGAATTCTTATTTTTTATTATTATTTCAATACTGGGCTAAAAACTCAGTGCTTGATGCACTGTGGCTTCCTACTAGGTAGTCCATGCTTTCTTTGTAGATAATAAGTACTTAATACATGTTTATTGAATGAATGAATGAACTACTTGAGTATTATAAGATTTCTTGTTCAATGTTGTAAGGCATTGTGGAGCACTTAGATTTTAGCCATACATGGAAAGTATCAAGGTCCTCTTCCATTGTTGTTGTATGTCTGCCCTCCTACTTAAAACCTAGTAAATACACAATAGGCACATACTAAGTGTTTATTGAAAGGAATCTATTTACTTTGTGGAAATAGAGGACATTTTAAAATGAATTTAAGATTATTTTTAAGTTCAGTTGTTGGCTGAGGAAGTGATAGATTCTGTTATTTGATACCCTGGGAGAATATCCTGAATAATAAGAGTAATATGAGGACATTGAGGTTTAGGAGAGTTAAAAGTTATACAGGTAAGTATCAATGGCAAGATTTGAATTTGGGCCCTCCCTTTGACTCCAGACTCATTATTCTATTGTATTTTAGTTGTAGTCTGATGAAGAGATTATAGTAGACTGATTATCACTTGTAATCTGAGAACTACTTATCCATGAATCCAGCCTGAATGCATTAACTTTTTAACAATTGCCCAGTAATTTTGCTTCATACTAAGCCTGCCGATCTAAAAATCTCCAGGTCTTTTTCAGATGAAATGTTGCCAAATAAAATCCCTCCCATCCTATATTTATTTGCACAATTAGTTTTTTGGACCTAAATATAATACTTTAACATTGTTTCCTGTCTTTTTGGTTTTGGCCCAGTGTATCAAGGTTTTTCTGAATTGTGATTATGTTATTTCTCATGTTAGCTATCCTTCCTACCTTTGTGTCCGCTGAAAATTTGTTAAATGTTTCCAAGTCATTATTTCAAAAGTTGAATGGAATAGGTCATGATTTACAATTATGATTACAATTAGACTTACGATGATTTATAATTAGAGGTCTCTGTCCAGGCTGACACAGAGTGTAAACCAATACTCTGGGTTTAACCTGCTGATAGTTTATCCAAGAACTTGGTCTAATGAAAAGAGGAGTAATCTTGAGATTTAGGATGATCATAACCTATCACCCAAGCCATATTTCAATATCTCAGGCCAGCAATGGACAGGGCACTTAAGTTTGGAGTCAAGAAGACCTGAATTCAGATCCCCCTGCAGACACTAAGTTTCTGAGTGACAAAGAACAAGTCACTTAATAATCTCTGTTGTTAACCTCAGTACAGTATAAAATGGGAATACCTACCTGCAAGGGCAATTTTCTAAGAAAGACTAAAAGTTGCTGAAAAAGTGCATTACCCAGAGTTCCTTATATGTATGAAATTATAGGTAGATATAGTATCTGTCCCTCATTGTAGCCATCACTATAGAAAAGGCTTATAAAATGCATATTTGAAATCAAGATAGACTATGTCCATAGCATTACCCTGATCTGATAATCTAACAACTTTATCCTATCACAAAATCAAATTTAGAAAGACAACTGTTGGTAGAGTGGAAGAAATTTAGGTTTAGAGTCAGTAAGATCTGAGTTCAAATCCTGCCTCAAACATTAGTACCTGTGACATTGGTCATCATTTAACAGCTCTCTACCTCAGTTCCCTCAACTAAAATGGGAATAATAATACCTTCTAGGACTGTCATGAGGATCCAATAAAATAATATTTATAAACTGCTTAGCACAGTGCTTACTCTTCACATCAGGCTCCATATAAATGCTTATTCCTTTCACCTTATTTTCAGTTTAGTTTTCTTGTGTAATCTCCCAGACAATGGGCTTATCCTTACACTTTTGGCATTGAATAGAGGGAACAAAATACCTGTTTTGTTGGCTCTTTTTTATTTAAATCACAGCTTATTTTATATATACTCTGACTATCCTGGATTCTGTGCCTATAGGTGTCTGCATAGCCTGAAGTCAGAAAGACTCATCTTAAGTTCAAATGTGACTTCAGATACTTACTAGGTGGGTGACTTTGGGCAAGTCGCTTAACCCTGTTTGTCTCAGTTTCCTTTTCTGTAAAATGAGGTGGAGAATAAAATGGCAGACCACTCTAGTATCTTTGCCAAGAAAACCCCAAATGGGGTTACAAAGAATTGGACATGAAACAACGATACTTTTTTTTTTTTTTGTAATAATCTATAATTATCAAAGGTGAGTAAAGGGAGTCTGGAATTAGTAGTATGTGTAAGGTAGGAAACTGAATATATGTACAAGATACCAACAGGTACTTAGGCAAGATTTTGATTTATCCTGTAGTTTCTTTTTTTCACTTCAAGAATCTTTCTCAGGTAACTAGGAGAATGAAGCCAGCTTGTGAAAGACCTGGTTGGAAAGAGGGAGAAAGAAAGCTCCTGATACTTATTGCTTTGTATATCTGTTCTGATTTAGATTATGAGCTTGGTTTTGCTAACAACTGCATAGAATTTACCAATCTTGACAGGATAAAATTCCACTCCTCCAGAGTGGTTTAATTTTGATTTTATCTGGAGATGAAGGAGATGAACAATGTGATATGCCCGACTGCTGATAATTTTCTTCTAGCTCAAAAATTCCATGAGAACACTCAGTGAGGTAGATGGGATATATGCATTCATTTCTTTTGGATTGAAACTGGCTAATAGGTACACTTCCCCCCAACCCCTTTAAAAAAACAAAGGAGCTCAAAAACTTTATTTTTCCTCCATGTCTAAAGATCTCTTATGAAAGGACATAATTGCCGAATGCCCACTTCTAGCCTTCCTGCTGAGGTTCCATAATATCATATGTATGTTTGGATTCTCTGAAGAGCTTAGTCGCTTAGCAACTCTCCTGTAAAGTCATCTCTCTCTCCTGAAAAATTTCAGGCTATGCATGACTTAAATGAAGATATTCTAGTTCACTGGAGCTCAGAGAACAATTACTTGTAGCTGTCTTTGGCATTTGTGCCATACCCATCAGAAAATAAAACAAAGATGCTTCTGTGTATTTCCTGCCTTCATCTCTTATGCACTTGGTTCCTGGAGACTATGCATCAAAGGGAGAAGGCAGCAACATGAAGAGTTGTTTTTCTGGTGCCTTATTTCTCTGCCTTAGACATTGACAGAAATAATAACTATCAATAATTAAGTGCTTACTGTATATATGTACTATGATAGGCCTTGGGGGGAGATATAAACCTAATTAAGACAATATCCTTTCCCTTACAAATAGGGAAAGAAATGATTTACTTACTTGTAAAGATAGGGACACTTGAACCCAGAAAAGAAGTAATAGGTAGAATTGTATAGGGAGGTATAATTTGGAGTTCATTATAAGGAAAAAACTTGATGAAAGCCATGAGAAGATAAAATGGACTCCCTTGTTATATAATAAAGTCCCTACTGGAAGTAGGGCAGCTAGGTAGCACAGTGGATAGGGTAAAGATCTAAAGTCAGGAAGATTCTTTTTCTTGAATTCAAATATGGCCTTAGACACCTATTAGCTGTATGACCCTGGGCAAGCCCCTTCACCCTATTTGCCTCAGTTTCCTTCTCTGTAAAACGAGCTGGAGAAGGAAATGGCAAACCATTCTAGTGCCTTTGCCAAGAAAATCCCAAATGGGGTCACAACGAGTTAAACATAACTGGAAAACAACTGAACCCCCGAATTTCTGGAAGTATTTAAATAGTTACTTTAAGAATGTTACCTATATATATGAATGTTATAGAATATTATTGTTCTGTAAGAAACGACCAGCAGGACGATTTCAGAGAGGCCTGGAGAGACTTGCATGAACTGATGCTGAGTGAGATGAGCAGAACCAGGAGATCATTATACACAGCAACAACAAGACTATATGATGATTAATTCTGAAGGACATGGCTCTCTTCAACAATTATGTAATTCAAACCAGTTCCAGTTGTTCAGTGATGAGGAAAGCCATATACAACCAGAGAGAGGCCTGTGGGATCTGAGTCTGGACCACAACATAGCATTTTCACACTCTCTATTATTTTTGCTTACATTATGTTTTCTTTCTCAGGTTTTTGTTGATTGTTTTCTTAATGTTGAACCATGCTCTGTTTTCTCTAGCAAGACAACTGTATAAATATATATACACATATCCAATCTGTCAAATATTTTAACATAATTAACATGTATTAGACTTCCTGCCATCTGGGGGAGGGGGTGGGGGGTAGGAGGGAAAAATTTGTAACAGAAAGTTTTGCAAGGGTCAATGTTGAAAAATTAGCTATGCATATGTTTTGTAAATAAAAAGCTTTAACAAAAAAAGGTTAAAATAAAAGAATGTTACCTATGTCTTTTGGACATTGTATTACTGGGGATCTGTGATTGATATCTCTTACTATAGTGTATGACTACTACTTCCCCTGTTCCTTTCATACATGACTTCTTTGTAGCCTAGGTAGCTATCCTCAGGAGGCATTTGGATCTCAGTGTGGCAGATTCTTGTAGGATTTTGGTTTTTAGAGAGGAAGCCTCAGTATCTCAAATCCCTGGACAATGTTATTTAATAGATCAATTTCCTGGATGTACAGCTGTTCCAATGAGAAATAACTGTCTCCCTGAACATAATATCATTCACAAGGCAAATTCTACAGGTCTTCTTCAAAATCTGGCATTAAAGGCTTTCCTCATCTAGTCATATCCTACCTTTCCAGCCTCCTCCCCCCCCCCATTCACTTTTACACACTATATGTTCTATACAAATTGGACTATGCATTATATGTAAGCATCTTGTCCATGAAGATTTCAAAAACCTTCAATAATGATCCTTTCCCTTGGACATTACATTTTATTTTATTGGTATATCTTAAGGATTTAACAGATCATTTTATATTATAGTTAATATTTGTATCTTATTTTTTTTCATCAGGCTATTGGTTTCATGAGGGCAGGAGCTCTTGTGGGTCCTTCAGGACCTTACCAAATGCTGTCTATACAGTACCACTGCAAAATGTTTGTCAAAGAAAAATGAAGGTCATAGAATTCCTATTGAGTTCCAGGAGTTGTTTATTATTGTATATTATTGTGGTTGTTTTTTAGTGCATGGAAAGAGTATATAGTCAGTGGTATTTTTATGTCTTTTTCTTCATGAAAGCCCAAACATAAGATGAAAATAGAAGTAGGGAAGAGAGACTAGATTTAAGTGGCAAACCTCTAACCTCATAACAATATAATTAAGGGAACAAAAAGTATTTTTGGTATTCAGAGTCTTATGTAATGTTACAGTAAAATTGTTTTATAATATAAAAGTTTTACTTATTCATTGAAGTCTGGCTCAAAATTTATTCATTCCAATGACTATTTATTAAGCAACTATCATGTGCTAAGCACTGTTTATATGTTACTTCCTTGAGTGTGTTGAGCTCTTCCTCCACCATCAATGACCACATGCCAAGAATGTAAGCTCCTTGAGAGCAGAAGTATTTCTTTTTGTCTTTACTTAGTACAGTGCTTGACATATAGTAGATACTTAAAATGCATGATAATTGATCAGTATAAAAGAGTGGACAAGAGAGAATCAGAAACAATAGAAATAACCCAGTATTTGATAAAGTGGAAATATCAATTATCTAGGAAAGAGCTCCTTATTTGATTAAAAACTACTGGGAAAGCTAGACAGTCTGATAGGCATTAAACTTAGACCAACATATTATACCATATTCAACAATACATTCTTAATTGATATTTATTTTAATATTAAAGATCATATTGTAAAAAAGTAGAAGAGAAACATATTTATTGTTATTTCTTATATTTTTATTATATATTAATACTGTTAATTTTTGAAGATTTTTGTAGCCAGCAACTTTGCTGAAACTATTGTCTCAATTGATACCTTTACTGATGTCACAGGATTTTCCAAGGATTCATCTTATCTTCAGCCAACAGGGATAGTTTCATCTTCTCTTTACCTATCTTTATGATTTTTATTTCTTTCTCGTCATTGCTGTTGATAGGATTTCTAGAATTTTAGAATATATACTGAATGTTCTTGCTTCACTCCTGAATTCATTGAAATATTTTCTAATATATCCCCATTGCTTATGATGCTTGCTTTTGTTTTTATATAAATGCTTTTTATGATATTAAAAAGGGTTGCTCTATGCTTGTAGCTTGCAGGGGGTTTTATTTATTTGTTTTAGCAGAAAAGAGTGTTGTACTTTGCCAAAGCCCTTTTTCTTGTATTGCTTCTATTGAGTTGATCCTGTGGTTTATGGATGCTTCGATTTTTAATGATTAATTATGTGTTGAACCATACTCTGTTTTCTCTAGGCTTCAGTTCTCTGATTCAAGATTCTTATAATTACCTGGTCTCTATTTTTTTCTGTATCCCTAATGCAATCAAAACTTCAAGATAGCCATTCTAGAACCTTCCCTGGAGGCATTTTTCTGCAACTGCCTTGTTGAGTTTGCTCTGTGGATTCCCCCTTTTCATTGTGTTTCACTCTCAGAATAATGTCAACTCTCAGAATAATATCAATATTATCAATTCTTGTAGATCTCTCCCCCATCCCTGATTTTGCAGCCCACAACTGATCTATACCACTTCTTCCTCCTCATTATCACTAAAAAAAATTTTTTCCACTAAAAAGTAGAAATGAGGGGGGTAAGAGCATTAAGGAGACAGATTGGGTATAGCGTAGCACCAATAAAGTCTGGTCCCAGTTCATGAAAATCTTTAATTGTCAATCAGAGGAATTTTTATTTAATTCTAGAATCAATAGTGACCTATTATTAAATAGGGGAGTGAAATGGTCAGAATTATATTTTAGGAATATCAGTTTGATAGCTTTGCAGAGAATAGATTGGAGAGGGTAAATGCTTGAGACAGAGGGACCAATTAGAAAATAGTTCAATAGTCCAGATGAGAGGTGATGGTATTATTTAAAGTGTATATTATCTGTTCTCCAGTCTTGGTCACACTCGTTGGAAACCTACTTAATCTATAAACTTTGCTGCATTAAGATCTTCTCCAGATAGAAAAACATGTCTGGAAAAGAATAACAAAGAAATATGAAACCATCTTTCCTTCTTTAAGAAAATAATTTTTATTCTGAACTGAATAATTATAAATAAATTTGAAAAATTCCACAATTCATAGAAGAAGTTATCTCTCTCCAGCAGCCAGCATGGCATCACATGCCACCAAAGTTTATAGAATACTTTGAAAAAAATGTGGTCACAGGAGTGTAGAGCTAGAGTGAAAAACATGGGGGTGAATAAATCAATGGATGCTGCCTCTTTCCTGATTCTCATCCATAAAGGACTGAACACACATAGGTCTGTAATATTGTCTATCCTTTCCTTTTATTTTCAATCTTTTCTCTGCCTAGCATGTAAAATAAAGATATGTAATTGTACCAGAGATCTGGCTTTAGGCTAATAGCAGCATGTGGATAGTGTCTGGACAGGCGGTTTCCTGGACCTTCAGCAACAATCTGTTCAAGTAACAAAAGATTTAATCTTGGCTCAAATGCCAACTCCATTTCCATGCTACTTTTTCCATTAATTATAATTCACTTTTGCAAATAAGGATTTCTAGGAAGACTCATTTGATGTGAAGTTTCTTGATCAAAGTCTATTCCTTTCGGAAAAGCAGATCTTCTCATAGATTTCTAAAAAGTATGTTCTAAATTCTTCGGCTTTCTGGCAGTCAATTCTTACTTTTCCCCAAGTTTATTTTCTTATTTCCTGTCCTCTTTTTGACATTTGGTTACTCAGCTCATCCACCAGAAGGTAACTTCATTTGGGGAATATCAGTCAGTCAACAAGCATTTAGTAAGTGCCTACTAAGTGCTAACCAGTAGGAATGCAAAGAGTGAACCAAAACCAAAACAAAATAAAATTCCTTTCTCCAGGAGAAACTCTCCTTAAGGAGCTCACATTTTAATGGAAAAAAAAGGTAGGTAATAAAATTCAAGCACACTCCTTGAGTGCCAATAGTTCTTAGAAAAATTGGTTGAGGAATGCTGGAAACAACAGGGCTAATCTAAGCTTTTTCAATTCCATATGCTACATATTCTAGCTACTTGAAAAAAAGGAGAATTTGGCAAATTAAAATAAAGTGAGAATTATTTGCTATGAAAAACAAAGATTAGTAAAAACATTCAAAAGCAGCCACTCCTACTACTAAAGAAGAAAATACTGAGGCTTAAAATAAAAGAAATGTGCTTATCCTGGAGGATACCTCTAAACTTTATGGTACCTTAGGACTAGCTAAGTTTTAACTACGTTTTATTAGAAACAATGTGAAACATCAATATAAATGACTACACTTGCTTAGGAAGTAATTCCTTTGAAAGTAATTAATGTTAATTAGATTAGCCAATGTGTGTTACTTTTTCATTCCCTCCCTCTCTGTTTCTATCAATACTCTTTTTTCATTCATTTATCCTGGAATGTTTTTAACCAAAGTATAATGGGTTATTCTTTTAATTATTTTCCCACAGAAATATTTCATAAATGTCTTTTTAGATTGTCCATCTTAATTATGTTGTATAATTTTGCACAAGAATGTTGACTTTAGTATCATGAATAATCTGCTAATCTCATTTTTCTACCAATAGAATAAATTCAGCTATTTGAAATTTCAATTGTTTTAAATGTTGTTGCTATTAAAATTAATTAAAACCTTCAGTGTCATAGAACATTATGCTCCCATGTTAAACATCTCTTGCTGGCTTCCTCTCTTTTTTTCAGCTTTTTTTTGTGTGTTGTTTCCACCCATTGGATTGTAAACTCTTTGAAGGCAGGGATTGTTTACTACAATGCCTGGCACATAGCAGACAAATGTTCATTTGTTAAATTGAATTGAATTGAACTTAACCTCTATTTACCTCATTTTCCTCATCAGTAAAATAGAAATAATTATTTCTGACAAATTTATGACAAATTTTGCAAATCTTTAAGTACTACATGCTATTTGCACATCCACATATTTATCTATGCATTATCTCCTTCCCTCCCTCCCTATTTTTCTTTACTACTACTACAACTACTATGACTACTACTATGATTACTACTACTACAACTACCATGACTACTACGATGACAACTACTACGACTATGACTACTGCTACTACTGCTACTACTACTACTACTACTACTACTATTACTACTACTACTACTACTACTACTACTACTTGGACCATGAAGAAAGGCAATATTTGGGCTGAGTTATTCCATACCAATAAAGCTCATTTTTTGAGTTCTATGCCTTTATATAATTTTCTTCCAATTATTTTTTTTCCATCTCTTCCAATTATTGTTCTCTTATCACCTTAGATATCCATTCTGCCTTTGGTCTTTTTCTGCTTGCTGTCTGACGACAAATAACATTCTGTTTATATCTGACTCTGTGACAATAAAACTGTCCTCAATACCTTCCCCACATACAAACTGTATGTTCATAAGGGCCAAGGACTTTCTCTCTATTGCTCAGAGTTTAGGGACAGAAATGTTCTAACACTAGCATACTGAGTAGGAAGGTGACACATTCATGTCTGTATTTTAGGAAGATCACTTTGATAGTTGAGTGGAGAATGGATAGGAAGGATGAGAGACTTTAGTGAAATTTTTTATGCAAAAGGCTAGATGAGTACACACTGGGTATGTTTGCTCAGCCACCAAACATTTATTAAATGCCTTTTATGTGTCAAGCATGGTATGAGACACCAGATATGTAATAGTTTAATTTTTCTTTTAATCACTTTGGGAAAAGCAAAGCAGCAGAAATCCAAAAGCCAGAATTAAAAGTTTAACCATTTGTGTTAGAATTTCATGAATCAGAACTTTTAGTCAATTTATTTCACTTTAGTCAATTTAATTCAATACACCTTTATTGCGTGAAAAATAGAGAGATGGAATGCAATCATTGGTTATGTAATTAAGACTAGGTCTCAAAATATTGTAGATGAAGAATGATAGAAAAGGAAAAAAGAAAACAAAAGATTCATGTGGGACTCATTGATCTTTTATGTTTTTATTTTGTGTGATCCAATTTTCTAGATATTTGATGTCCAATGCCTAAAATAACCCTTTGTAGCATAGACACCTAGGCCAAGATGGCTAGGCAGGCTCCTCTCAACTGAGGCCTAAGGAGCTGGAGGCTTTCACCAATCCCTATTCTTTACCTGTCTTTAATGGTTTGCCTGAGATCCTTGCTGTGTGGTTGCCTGCTGTGGCCAGTGAAATCTGAAATAACTGAGGAAACAAAGGTGTGGGCTTCTGAGCATATCCATCAAGGACCTGGGATCCCAAGACTCTAGTTCTACTCCCATTTATCTCCCTTTTATTTATTTCTGAGGATTCCTTATGTTGACAGAATATTATGATGCATTTTTGCTTCCCGACTAAATTCTTATTTTTATATGGATCTAAAATGGGTGTTGGCAGAAAGTTGTTGAACATGCTTCATTTTGTAGTACTTATCAGTAAGATGAGTTAAAATGAGTGCATTTGTTGGGATACAGTTCGGATTTACTAATGTTTTGGATATGTTGTATGAATTATGATCATAAAATAATAGAGCTGGCCCATGTCAAATGACATTTTGTTAAAACATTGTTAACAATTTTAGAATTTTGGGTCCCAAATCATGAAAACTCTGCTTCTCTAGTTTTTCTATAAAGGCATGTATTTGATTTAAAATTTTTTTAGTATTCCTTGTTTTTCTTTCAATTTTTTAAATTTTTATTAAAGCTTTTTATTTGCAAAACATATGTATAGGTAATTTTTCAACATTGACCCTTACAAAGCTTTCTGTTACAAAATTTTCCCTCCTAGTCCCCACCCCTCCCCTAGATGGCAGGAAATCCACTACATGTTAATTATGTTAAAATACTTGACAAATCGAATATATGTATACATATTTTTACACTTATCTTGCTATGCAAGAAAAATTGGATCTACAAGAAAAAAAATCTGAGAAAGGAAACATAATGCAAGCAAACATCAATAGAGAGCATGAAAATGTTATGTTGTGGTCCACATTTCACATCCCTCTCTCTGGGTGTATATGGCCTTCTTCACTGAACAATTGGAATTGCTTTGAAACATTTCATTGTTGAAGAGAGCCATGTAGTATTCCTTGTTTTAAGAGCACATATGTTTTGAAGAAATATCTTTTCCTACCTAGTAAGTCATCTCTTGTATCAAAAACTGAAAGAAAAAAAAAGAATAGTTTAGTAAAACCAACCAATACATCACTGGTGTCTGACAGTTTTTGTAATATTAGAGAAGATTGCAAAAAAAAAAAAAAAAAAACAACTACTCCGTCATCTTGCCAATCATTTGATTTAAAAAACCTCCATGTTACTGTTACATGTTCCAGCTTACTGGAAGTATGATTTTATTTGATTCACTTACCAGTCTGAAGTGCTTCATTTGTTTCACTAGTAACTGTGATACTCCTTTACTTTTCTTCTAAGAATAGCTATAAATCTGGCCTGTTTCCTAAAGTCCTCTAATAAAGTTGAAACAAATGAACTAAATTTTTCCTTCAACAATTATAAGTTAATTAATTAAATCACTCATGAATACATTTACTTATTCATCCATTCACTAATTCATATATTAATTCACTCACTCACTTATCCACTTATCTATTCATTCAATCCACAAAATTGTCTGGATTAATTTCAGCTGCTTCAACCCAGTGTTGATCAATAAAAAGGTGCTCAGAGACTGCGATAAAAATATTTAATTTCACACCACTTCTTTCAATTATCTACCTATTGAAAAGCCAGTCTACTTAAAAAAAAAAAAAAAAGCAACTTATGCTGCTAACCTAGTTTGCAGTAGGAAAAAAAAATATGCAAAGCAGCTCTGCAGAACCACATGATATATAGGTAACTCAGCAGAAGGTCAGGGGTGGCAGATGTATTGGAGCCAGCCTATCATGGGAAAAGACATTGGGTGGGTTTTGTAGCAAGGATGATGGATAATAGCTGTACTACTCACTAACATATTATATCCAATGGGAATGTAGTATTCCACCTGGGGTATGTCTGACACGTGCTGGTAATTAGGCAAAACTAAGTTAGAGTAAAGCAGTCTTTGTCAGAAGGTGAAATAGGAGAGAAAATATATAAGCCTATGACTGAGCTCTGCACAAGCATGAACTAAAAAAAACAAGTTGGGCTACTATCAGGGTTTCTTTGGAGAGCTAAAATTCATGATCACATGATTTAGAAATGAAATTATCTGGAGAGAATCTAGTCTCTTTAAAAAATACATATTTTTCCATCATTTTTCTTTTCAGTTATCAAACATTTATCTTATCCTTTTTTTACCCCCTTTTTTATCTTCTTCTTTTCTCTCCTTCCTCCCACCCCCCTGGGGAAAAAAAGAAATGTACAACCTTTGTAACCAATGATTATAGTCAAGCAAAACAAATTCCTTTGTTGGACATGTCCAAAAATGTATGTCTTATTCTTATTTTTCATTATTCTGTCACCTCTCTGTCAAGTATCAGTCCAATGGAATCGTGTTCATTTTTACAATGTTGATGTTATAGTATTTTCCCAGTTAGATCCATTTCACTTTATATCAGTTCATGCAAGTCTTCCTCGGTTTTTCTGAAAACTCATCTTTTTTTGTGGGGAGGAAAGAAGAGGGATGTTCTATTTTTAACCATTCAAAAATCTAAAAGGAACAGGGAAAAACTGATTTAGGAGCAGATTCAGGGTTGGCAAGTCACAACTGGATTACGAAAAATATGGGATTTTGTAGAGAAGTAGACCATTTTTCTGAGTCAGTCATTTAATAAATCAACAAGCATTTATTTAGTACCTGTGTCTGCCAGGCACTACAGTTACAAATACAAAGAATGAAACAATTCTTACTTTCAGTGAGTTTACATGTTGATCATTCCTGGCAGTTGTTTCTATATCCTATTTCTATATTGTATCAATGTGTCAGTGTTATCTGGGTAGGGTTTATTATGCCCTTCCTGACTTAGATCCTCTAGTAAGGGCTTTAACATCCTCCCTTCCTTCAGAATGTTGCCCTTGACCCTGAGGCTCTAATGGAAATTAGTGGAAAGTTTCTATCAATTCCATAGCATACAGATTGTACTCAACCTTCTATTTCTTTCCTTGAACTTGTAATTTTTGCCAGTCCCTTGTGTGCTGAAGATTTTGGGTCTGTGGTCTCCAGGAATCAAAGACCTCTAGAGCAATGTATGTCCTGCATTCTTCTGATCCATCTACAATTAATGGTAGTGAATGAGAATTCATGTTCAGTTCATTACAAACAGCAATGGATAATAAGGAAAATGTGTAATGAGGAAGGGAACTCAATGAAATTGGCCACAGAACTTGTAACTTGAGTTCTGGAAGGAATCTACTACCCTCTCAGTCAGTTTTCAGAGATTTCTGGGAGTATAGCCAGACCTGATCTTTTATGCTCAAGAGTTCCTTGTCTTGCTTTAGGAATAATTTCATCTTTAAGAAGAGGAGAAAATGAAAAATATTTTGGAACTAATTCTCAAAAACAAGGGAGTAACTGGGTGGAAAGTATGGGATTCCAGGGAGAAGTGACAACTTTTTCACTTACAATTGATTAAGGAGCAGAGATAATCCAAGAGTAATCTAACATGTACTTTAGATTTTATGAATCATAGATTTTCAAGGAAAAATAGGATCCCACAATGAAAAAGAACAGAAGATACCATCCCAGGAAAAATGAAAAATCTCAAGATTTAAATTCCAACAAAACAAAGGAAAATAATTCCCTAATATTTAAACATTATCCTATACATGTGACTCTACAATAGCAGTAGTAATTTACTTAGCTATTACTTTTTTTCTGTCATGAATCCATTTATGCTTATTTTTGTAAAGGATGTGAGATGTCAGTCCAGACTGAATTTCTACCATGCTTTCTAGCTTTCTCCACAGTTTTTATCAAATAGGGAGTCCTTGTCCTAAACACTATTGCTATTGTCTTCATTTGCTTCTGTATATTGTGTATATAATGTGTTCCACTGATTGACTTTTCTATTTTTATTTTTTAATGAATACTACATTTAGATTATAATGTTTAGGCCTTGTTTTTTCTTGCTTTCTCTTATTATTTTCTTTGAGATTCTTAACCTTTCATTTCTCCAAATGAGTTTCATTATCATTTTTGTAGCTCTGGAAACTTATCATTTGATAGTTTAATTTGTTTGGCATTGGATAAGTAAATTAATTTAGGTAATATTATCATTTTTGTTATACTGGCATGACCTATGCACAAGCAATTAATATTTCCCAAATTATTTAGATCTGTCTTTATCACTGTAAATAGTAAAAGTTGTAATTGCATAGATCTTGGGTATGTGTTGGCAAATGAACCCAAAAGAGTTTATCTATCTGTACTTATTTCAAGTGAAATTTCTTTCTCTTTCTCTTCCTTTTTAAGTGAATAAATGCTAATTATTTATGTGGATTTTTTAATGAAAAGAAATGATTATTAATAACTAATGATCTCAGGATCCTCATTTCAAAACCTCTTTCTCTGAAGGTTGAGCTACTGACCCCACACAACTTTACAAGAAATCTCTAGTCTAAGGTTAATTGCACCCATTTCAAGTTTAGGTGGAGATAGATCCTTTTATCTAGATTGCCCTAGTCTGGGTGTCCAGGTTTAGACAATATCTCTGTCCAAGAGTGACATGATGATGTCACTTTTAGAGTCTCATTGGATAAAATCCACTTCCTTTTGTAAAGTCCACCTCTCATTAATTATTAAACAAAGTTGATCACCATTCCTGGACAGAACATCTCTTATCCAAGGCCATATAAACCTCAAGAAGTAGCTAGGTTTCCTCTTTAATCTTTGAGAGGATAATGAGTCTTTGTTTTGTCAATTATTTGTTGACCATGGTTAATAAAATTGATTGTAACTTACCAAAAAACTTTATACTGATACTTTGCAAAACTTAAAGTGCAATATAAATGCTAGTTATTATAATTTTATTTTTAGAACTTATCTTTTGATCTTTTCTTTTTGAGATCTTTTCTTGTTGTTGACATTTTAGTCATGTCTGTTTCTTCATCACTCAATCTGGGCTTTTCTTAGCAAAGATCCTGAGGTGGTTTGCCATTTCTTTCTCCAGCTCATGTTTTAGATGAAGAACTGAGGCAAACAGGGTTGAATGACTTGCCCAGGGTCATACAGATAGTAAATGTTTGAGGTTAGATTTGAACTCAGGAAAATGAGTATTTGAGGCTGGAGTTGAACGTATGAAAATGTGTCTTCCTGACTCCATTTCCAATGATCTATCCACTGTGCCATCTAGCTTCCCTTGAGATCCTTTACTCAACAGTAAATAGATTCAACCTATATTTACTGAATTTGGATGTTTTGTTAATTCATTCTACATAATAAGACACCTGTGGATGGACTTTGGCTATGTCTTTTTCCAATGGAAGGATCTGGTGTGATGCCATGAGATCAGACTGATTCATTTGTATGCCTGGGATCTGTAATTAATAGACTTGCCAATATCTTAAAGCTAACATAAATTGCCCTTAGTTATTGTCAACAAGGAGTTGAAATCTTTTTTTTTGTTTACTTAATACTTCCCCCAATTACATATAAAAATTGTTTTCAACATTCACTTTTGTAAGATTTTGAGTTCTAAATTTTTTTCCTTCCTGTCTTCCTTCCCTCTCCCTTCCCTAAGGCAGCAAGCAATCTGGTATAGGTTACACATGTACAATCATTTTAAACATATTTCCATATTAGTCATACTGTGGAAGAAAAATCAAAAATGAAAGGGAAAAACCATGAAAAAGAAAACAAAAATCGGTGAAAATGGTATGCTTTGATCCTCTTTCAGTCTCCATAGTTCTTTCTCTGGATGTGGACAGCATTTTCCATCCCAAGTCTATTGGAATGTCTTGGATCACTGTATTGCTGAGAAGAGCTAAGCCTGTCATAGCTGATCATCACCAATCTTGCTGTTACTGTGTGTAATGTTTCCCTGCTTCTACTCACTTCACTCAGCAACAATTCATGTAAGTCTTTCCAGGCTTTTCTGAAATAAGCCTGTTTATCATGTCTTAGAAGATAATAGTATAACATGACATTCAAATACCATGACAGATTCAACCATTCCCAAATTGATGGGCATCTACTAAAAAAAAAAAGAGCTGCTACAAACATTTTTGTACAGGTGGGTCTTTTTCTCTTTTCTACGATCTTTTTGGTATACAGGCCCAGTAATGACACTGCTGATAAAAGGATATACACAGTTTTATAGTTCTGTATAATTCCAAATTGTTCTACAGAATGGCTAGATCAGTTCACAACTCCACCAACAATGCATTAGTGTCTCAGTTTTCCCACAGCCCCTCCAACATTTATCATTATCTTTTCCTGTTGTTTTTGACACTTTTATAGGTATGAGGTGGTACATATGAGTTGTTTTAATTTGCTTTTCTCTAATCAGTAGTTATGTAGAGCACTTTTCTTATGTGACTGTAAATGGCTTTAATTTCTTCATCTGAAAACTACCTGTTCATATTCTTTGGCCATTTATCAATTAGGGAATGATTTTTAGTCTTATAAATTTGACTCAGTTCTCTATATATTTTATAAATGAGGTCTTTATCAGAAACACTGACTATAAAATGTTCCCCCAGTCTTCAGCTTCCCTTCTAATATTGGCTGCAGAGGTTTTGTTTTACAAAACCTTTTAATTTAATGTCCTATATTTCTTATTTAGTGGTAAATTCCTCTTTTCTCCAAAGATCTCACAATTAAACTATTCCTTGTTCTCCTAACTTACTTATAGTAATCACTCTATGTTTAAATCATGAATCCATTTCTACTTTATATAGTGTGAGATGTTGGTCTGTGCCTAATTTATGCCATATTATTTTCCAGTTTTTCCAGCAATTTTTGTCAAATTGAAGAAATTGGAGTCTACGAGTTTATCAAAGAGTCGATTATTATAATCAATGACTATTATGTCTTGTGTATCCAGCCTATCCCACTGATCCACCACTCTATTTCTTATTTTTATTTATTTATTTATTTTTTTGTTTGGTTTTTTTTAATTAATACTTTTTATTTGCAAAACATATGTATGGGTAATTCCTAAACATTAACCCTTACAAAGCTTTCTGTTACAAATTTTCCCCTCTTACTCCCCACTCCTCCCCTAGATGGCAGGATATCCACTACATGATAATTATGTATACTTTATGAATACTTAAGAAATCGAATACATGTATAGTTATTGCATCATTTTTTGTGCAGGAGAAATCATATCTACAAGAAAGAATAATCTGATAAAGGAAATACAATGCAAGCAAACCTCAATAGAGAACATGAAAATGTTATGTTGTGGTCCACATTTCACATCCCTCTCTCTGGGTGTATATGGCTCTCTTCACCGAACAATTGGAACTGGTTTGAAGCATTTCATTGTTGAAGAGAGTGATGTCCATTAGAACTGATCCTCATATAGTATTGTTGTTGCCGTGAATAATGATCTCCTGATTCTGCTCACTTCACTGAGCATTAGTTCATGCAAGTCTCTCCAGGCCTCTCTGAAATCGTCCTGCTGATCGTTTCTTACAGAGCAATAATATTCCATAACATTCATACACCATAATTTATTCTTCCACTCTCCAATTGATGGGCATCCATTCAGTTTCCAGTTTCTAGCCACTACAAAAAGAGCTGCCACAAACATTCTTGCACATGTGGGGCCCTTTCCTTCTCCTATGATTTCTTTCGGATATAAGCCCAATAGAAACACTGCTGGGTCAAAGGGTATGCATAGTTTGATAACTTTTTGAGCATAGTTTCAAATTGCTCTCCAGAATGGCTGGATCCGTTCACAGCTCCACCAACAATGCATCAGTGTCCCAGTCTTCCCACATCCCATCCAACATTCATCTTTATCTTTTCCTGTCATTTTAGCCAATCTGACAGGTGTGTAGTGGTACCTCAGAGTTGTCTTAATTTGCATTTCTCTGATAAATAGTACCACTCTATTTCTTATCCAATACCAATGGTTTTGATGATCACTGCTTTATAATACAGTTTTGGGTATTGTACTGCTAGATCATCTTCCTTTGTATTTTTCTCCTCATTAATTTCCTTGATATTTTTAACCTTTTTTCCAGAACAATTTTGTTATAATTTTTTCTAGCTCCATAAAATATTTTTTGTCAGTTTTGTTAGTATGGTCTTTAATAAGTAGATTAATTCAAGTAGAATTGTCACTTTTATTATATTAACTTGGCTTACCCATAAGCAATTAACATTTTTTCAATAGTTTAGATCTGACTATTTGTGTGAAAAGTGTTTTGTAATTGAGTTCATATAGTTCCTGGGCAGTTAGACTCCCAAATATTTTATATTATCTATATTTATTTTAAATGGAATTTCTCTTTCTATCTATTGTTGATGAACTTAGTTGGTCATATATGCCAATATCAATGATTTATGTGGATTTTATGTCATGCAACTTTTGCTAAAGTTGTTAATTTTTTTGAGTAGTTTTTTGTTGATTTCCTAGGATTGTCTAAAGTATATCATTGTTATCTGCAGAGTGATAGATTTGTTGAGGTGTTGAAATCTTAAAGTGCAGATCTAGCCATTTTCACTTCTTTTTTTCATCCCACCAATGAGACTTTTAAAAAAATTTATTAATTAATTAATTTATTAATACTTTTTATTTGCAAAACATATGTATGGGTAATTCCTAAACATCAACCCCTACAAAGCTTTCTGTTACAAACTTTTTCCCCCTATTCCCCACCCCTCCCCTAGATGGCAGAATATCCACTACATGATAATTATGTTAGAATACTTAAGAAATCGAATATATGTATAGTTATTGCCACACATCATTTTTTGTGTAGGAGAAATCGTATCTACAAGAAAGAATAATCCGATAAAGGAAATACAATGCAAGCAAACCTCAATAGAGAACATGAAAATGTTATGTTGTGGTCCACATTTCACATCACCAATGAGACTGTTGACTCTCACTTATACCTTGCCATTTTTTCATCCCAGTGTTTTCTCATTGAGAGAAGACATTCAGGCATAGAGAATGACTCTACAAAAGACATGAAGCTATGAAGCTTCAGCAAATGTATAATACATGAAAAATAGTCTAGATTGACTAGACTTCAGCAGAAAATAATATGAAACAAGGTTGGAAAAGCTGTTTAGAGAAAGACTGGGGAAAGCTTTGAATGACAAGCTAAGGATTCTGCCAAGATAAGGATTCTGGACTTTATTAGGTGGGCTTTGGGAAGCATCTGAAAATTTTTGAGCAGTGGAATGATATGATTGGAGCTTTTCTTTGGGTCAGTGAGGCATATGAGCATAGAATGGCGACAATCTAATACTATAACACATATATAGGGTGGTCCAATGGATAGAATATTGGGCTTGGAGTCAAGAAAACCACAGCTTCTATATATGGTAAATTTTATTCTTTATGGCTTCTGAAGGGCAGCATCATGTTATCATATCCTTTCTTATGTGATTCTAAGTCTATTATGTATTATAATATCATTGGGGACAAGCTACAGTGTGTAATACCTAGCACTTAATCACAGGCATTCAGAATAATAACTGATGGTGAATTTAACATTTAAAAAATCTCTTAAAGATTCTGTCTTTGATGAATATGTAGTTAATTCAAACAGTGCAGTATAGATGATCTTCGAGAGGAAAGGAAAGTTGCCCAGCACTAGAGCCCTTCTGTAAAAGCAGGATAGCTTCTCACAGCTTTTAGGAAAAACTAGTTAAATAATTTGAGGAGAATCTTTGTTTTGATGACATTTTTCTGTTTCTGTAGATATAACTGCTTATTCTACTTGCTCTCTTCACACATTCTACAGGAAGGAAAATTAACTGTTATAGGGAAAAGCAAGGATTTATTTCTATCTTTTAATTCTCTTTTGGTAATATTGCAGGAGAATATCTTACTAAGGCTCCAAGGTTAGACTGGGAGCCAGCCATTTGTTTATCTTCCAGAAGGCAAGGAGAAACCCCAGAAATTCTCTTCCATGACACACAAGGACTCATGCATAGTGGAAACAAAACAGGATACTGCTTTCCTCATTTGGTTATATGATTGAGTCTCCCAAAGGGCTCTCACATGCTGTCTTTTCTAAATAACCTTCATTGCAGGTCCCAGGCCTCTCTCCTGACCTTTCTCATGTTATATCTTATGGGGCCACTACCAGGAGGAAGAGCTTCACATGGCAGAATTTTTATTATTGTTTCTAATATTGCATTATGAATATGAAGGAGAGAGTGATTATTGAATGGAAAAATGGTGAAAAATCACAAGAAATGTTTTACTATCTTGATTTTATATCTGTTGAATTTAAAGGAAAAATGCTTTGGGTAGATGGATTCATCAGCTTACATAGATTCAGCAATAAAATTCTCATCTAGCTAATATAGCTAGATGATATATGTATATCATATAATTAGGGATCCTATATTGCTAATACAGAGTAATAACAAATTAATTGATAAATTAACAAGCATTTTTAAGCTTTTATAATATGGCATGCGTTTTATTGTGTACTGGATACACACTGCTAGGTGGTGTAGTGGATACAGAGTCAGACATGGAGTGAGGAAAACTCCTCTTCTTGAGTTCAAATCTGACCTCAGAGTCTTACTAGCTGGCTGTGTGACCCTAGGCAAGTCACTTAGCTTTTTTGCCTCAGCTTCCTCATTTGTAAAATAAACTGAAAAAGGAAATGGCAAATCAATCCAGTATTTTTCCAAGAAAACCCTAAAAAGGGTCACAATATGTTGAACACAAGTGAAAAATGGACTCAACAACATTAGCAAGTAGGATTATACTCTATCTGTCTGGGGAGTGAGTATATGTACTATTTCCCCACAGAACCTAGAAGTCTGAGGTTTCATTGGCTGTATCTTAAGACTCAATTAGATTTTGCATCAGGTCCTGTCAAAAAGGGAAGTGAGAAAAGAGGAAGAAGGATATCTTACTCCCAATCTGAGAAGACATTTTAAATTACATAGCTAATTTATGCATGATGTTTACTAACCACTGCTAAGTAGTAGTTTCAAAAATGGATTCCGGTACCGATTGCTGATAGGCAATTAAGAAGGCTTTTTCAATTAGTTAACTGTTCTCATTTGGGAAAGGGAAGGCCATGTCTACCCAGAAATAATGCAGGAGTCAGGTTACATTCCTAGATCTTAATTTCCATCAATAAGCAAGACGAAAAAACAAATTATGCTGGTTAAATCATCTGTGAGTAACTGTATGGTTAGAGTGATATCCATCATCTTCAAGGGCATGATTCCAAACATCATATAAATTTGACAGGTTAATTTAATGTGAAACTGAATATATATAAGATGGGGATTTCCTTAATAAAAAGGTTAATAAAGGTAGATGAGGGGAGTTGAGGTCAGTAGCCAAGCTAGGTCAGAAGTCAATATTCCTCCATTCACTTTCTCCCCTGCATGTAAAATTCTGGTAGACATTAAAATATGTGAATATTCAGTTATCTTCCTGAACCTACAAGTCTGGGATATTGACCAGGATGTCAAAGTTGAGAGGCAGGATTTTTTTTAAGCTTAGATCTGGGATTTCATTGGATTGAAGAACTCCTTGAGAGGAAAAGCCCTCTTCTGATGTACACTAGCACCTTCTTTGCAATGTATGATTTTGCAGAGTCCCTGGGAGCACTGAGAGGTGGTGACTTGCCCAGGGTCACACAGCCCTTATGGAGAAAGCAGGACTTGAATTCATGTCTTTCTGACATGAGGCTTGCTCTTTATGCATTATTCCAGGCTTCCATTAATTCTGTTGTCTTTAAACTTCTATTTAAGAAGTAAATATTTTTTTCCACTCCATGTTACAACTGCATAGGTTTGGCACTTATGGCAGGCATGAGGGAGTTTCTGTACCACTGAAGGAGTTTCTATTCCACTTGAAGGAAGAAGATGTTCTCAATGACCCATAGATGTATGGTACTGAGTTGGGAACAGGGAGATAGAGGGGGAGGAATTCATGAAGCACCTACTATGTGCCAGGCATTGGATTGGAATTACACAGATAAAAACCAAGAAGCTTGCATTTTTCTTGGGAGAAAACAACATGCACAAATATAAAAAGATTAAAAGCCTGTAAAGAGTAAAGATAACATAATTTTCTTGGGCTGGCCTTTGAAGAAAGCTAGGAATAAGAAGATGCTTCTCCTTGCTCAAAAATGCTAATACTCTATAATCTTATGAAATCATGGTGGGTTAGGGGAGAATGGATTCACCTAAACCCTGTACAAAACCATGTAGTTCTCCCATGAAAACTAGAAGGAGTCATTGGGGAAAAAATAGAAGTATTTCATACACAGACAGTAATGAATTTATGGAACTTGTTACATATTATAAACGGTAGATGTGGAAGATATTAATAGGTTTAATATTAATAGGTTTAGTTTAGATGAATTAAAAAAAATTCCTCCTTGGTACAGTTTTGAGGGAAACTGGAATATTTCTTGAAACACTTCTACTAGAGGTTGAATTTAGATTTTCTTGCAAAGAAAACCTTGAAAATTTGCAATTAGGAAGACTCCTAACAGAATTAAAAAACACAAACAACAGAAAAAGGGAAAAAATCAATACACGATTGAGAATTTCTCTAAATAATCAAAATGGATAAGTGGCTTAAATATTAAAGACCATACCATGCAAAAAATAGCAGAAGAGAGGCAAATCTCTTTCTGAATGGGAAGGGGTTAAATTGTTAAACAAATAGAATAATACAAAAAATATAATGGAAAATTTCAATTACATCAAATTGAAAAGCTTTTACAAAAATAAAATCAATGCATCTAGGATAAAAGGAGTAGAAGTAAACTAAGGAGAAAATTATGTATTCAGTTTGATTTCTATTTTATTATGTAAACTCTCATGAGATTCTCATTCTATAATCAGAATAAAAATGAGAGATAGTAATGTGTAGCAGAAAGAATGCTGGACTTAGAATCAGGAGAAACTTTGGTTTGTCTCTTCTAACTATGTCACCAGGTGCATGTAATTTAACCTCTTTGACCCTCAATTTCTTCATCTGTGAAATGAGTGAAAAAATAATGCTTATAGTACCTACTACCTCACAGGGTTTGGGGGAGGATCAAATGAGACAATGTATGCAAAACATGTTGTGCAACTTCTAGCACTATATCAATGTCAGCTATTATTAATGATTGAACATGACTGTTTCTTGCTCTGTCAGAAATGAATGGTGGAATATTAGATGACCACAAAAGGCCAGGGTCTCTGGGGAGAATGCTTAATTAAAGCACACATATGTGCATGAGCATACATATACATTCCAAGCAAGAGAATAAATTGACTTGTGATTTATAAATGCCATGTCAAATCTTTTTATTTGTTCTACAAATTCCAACTTCCCATAACTCCACAAGATGCCATTTTAAAATAAATAGTCAAACTTGTACTCATATCTCCATCCAAAGGTCTAATGGTCTGCTTTATTGTGACAGGATTGTTAGTGATAATAATTAGGCTATCAATCTTTTTTTTTCTTTTCTTTTTTTTTTTTTTAAACATTGCTTCCTGTGTAGCAGAATGAAGTAAGTGGAATAGTCTCGGATACATTCATGCTGTGTGGGGACAAAAGGGCTTGATAGAGAATCAGCAAACCTTGGTTTGAACCTGAACCTATTATTTACTACTTGCATTACCTTTAATGAGTCACTTGAACTCTGGATCTTAGTTTTTGCACCTTTAAAAAGAAGAGATTGAACAAAATGGTCTCCAGTTTCCCTGCCAGTTCTGAATCTACAGTTTTATGATTCTATTAGTGCTAGTGAAAGACAGTCTCCCAATAACTGGATATTTGTCCCATCTTTTCCATTAATTCATGGGGTGACCTTGGGAAAGGGATAGCAGTTCTTGGAGTCTCTATTTGTTGCCTATAATATGGGGAATAAAATATCTCCATTGTCTACCTTGCAGGGCTGTTGTGGAGAGTCAATGAGAGAGTAAGTGGGACAATATTTTATAAGGAATTATGTCAATGTATGAAATCGTTTTTATTATTTGTAAAGGAGGAGAAGTCTTTAGACAGTAAGCATTGCTAGGGAACACTGACAAGCAATGAGTCATTCTTCTAGCTTGTGTGAAGCTCATTATTTAGCATGAAGGGCCAAAGTGCCAGTTGGCATGGCCAGGAATAAACATATCCAAATGTTGTCAGCAGAACCATCCAGACTTCTTCAACTTTGGGAACATTAAAATGCTTTACCAGATATTATTGAAGGATGAGATTATGAGAACTAGGTTGGAGGCACAGACAAATTAACAGGTTTTTCTAGGGCACAATATACTAAGAAATTTATTTTTGACAATGCTTGTTATAAATACCACTATTTTTCAAGTCATATATTTTAACTTTGCACAGCATACAAAATTAACTTTGTAGTAACTTAACTTGCATAGCTTATGGAATGGTCAAAGCCCCTGGGAACAGTAAGACAAAAGGGACACAATTTTTAAGCCTTATTCCAGGCTTTCAAATCCCTTGTTCTAGGTCTGGGGTCAACATGATTGAAGTGAAGTGGATTGTTTTGCATGACATTATATGGGAAGAAATTCCAAAATAGGATTGACCAAAAGTCAATTTAATAACCAAGACAATGGCGCACTTTCTGATCTTCACCTCAGTCCCACATTGTTCTCTCTTCTTGTGTGCATGTGTATGTGTTAGTCTATGAAAGAAAGATATATCTCTTTTGTACCTACAACCAGTGAAGAAAATTTATAATGGAATATCCTAGAATCATAAATCTTAAAATTAAAAGGGACTTTATGAAATCATCTTGTTCAGTCCCCTATCATTAGCCATATCAGTCTTTATTAGTCTTTATTTATATAGTCAGGCTCAGAAACTTGAAGCTAAGGCCATGATATAATCTGAGCTTTATTTTATTCCTCAAGATAAATGCTTTCCCTATGATTGTCAGGATTCAGAGCTCTATATCTTCAACATTCAAAGCTCCATCTCTTCAGTAATTACCATATTTTCTTCCATTCACTCTTGCCACTGTGCTTCTAAATTTTTCCTAGAAGAGTATGAAAGAATGATTCATAGAATTGCTGGAAATACCCTCATCAAGAAAAACTTGAGGAGGGGGAAAATCAGAACCTCTAATCTGAAAACAAGATCAGTTTACTTACTTACCACATGAGCTTGTCTGTGGCTAGCCAGAATCTTTTCCCTAAACACCTGTAGTCTTGAAATCATCACTAAGCCCTTAGAACTCAAGTATTTTAAAAGTTACTCTCCCTTCTAGACATATAGGGCTTTACTTTTCCAGATACATTAGAGGTCTATTCCCCCATTTTAAATTGAGTTAGAAATATAATATTTATTTCTTTTCTGATAAAATGAAACCCATATAATCATGGCAAAAATACTTTGAGATTCTGTTCTTTCACCTGGGGATTCTTGACTTTCATTCTCCAAATGGAGCCAGATCATGGCTGGCAACAATCAATAGGGACCATTGCTAGAACAAGCTAATAAAAATAGGACTCAAGACTCACATGTTCATGTTTATAAACCTCTTGCCAAAAGTCATTTATTAAAGAAATGTTTGTGGGCCAAGTTGTCTCATAAGACTTTGTTGACACCATCCCACGTTCCCATGCTTACTGTTGGAAGTGATTGCTTATTTCTTCAGAGTTATTCCAGAAAGCAAGGGGACTGCAAGGAGGGCTAACAAGACCTCTGGGGCACTAAACATTATGAAAATATTTGAATTTGTTTTGTTTAAAAAACATGTGATCCTCATGAACTAATGAAAAGCTTTATCCAAAACCCCAAGTCAAAGCCATCCTCTTTTCTGGGTCCACTTAGTCTGTGCTTCTTCCTTATTAGACCATTGTGTTCAGGAGTTTATCTCTAATCTCAGAAACAAGCAAGAATGTGAACTTTGACAGATGTGTTCCTAGAAAGCTATATATCTGGGATAGTCCCATGGTACACATTTTCAAATAACTGTACAATCACCTAGTGAAACTTTCAAATTCAAAAGTTGGAGCTGCCTAAAAACACTTTCCATTATGTACTTCTAGAATGATGGCACTTACTCCTCCTTCTTAATCTCACCTTCCTAATAAGGGGAAATATAAACAGAGCTAGCCTTGGCCACAGAATTGGAACTATAGGGCTGGGAGGGGCCTGGAAGCATGAGGAGGACTGAAATTGAAATTAAACAACCCAAGTTTGATCCTGTTACTTCCAATTTGTATGACCTTCAATAAGTCACTTCCCCATTTCTGGGCCTCAGTCTTGCCATCTATAATATCAGGGGCTTGGATCAAGTGGTCATCTCTAGGGTCCTTCTAGATCTGAAACACTGTGCTCTTATTATAATCTGTAAGTGATCAAATACAACTTTCCTCAATTTGTAGTTAAAACTGAGCCTCTAAAAGCCTAAATAGATTTTGCTGTTAATCAATCCAGAGCTCAAGGTTCCTCACTTCTAGTTCAATGTATTTATGTTGGGAGGTTTTGACATGGTAGCATATAATTTCAGTGCTAGGTTCCAGAGTTAGGGGAAAGAAGAGACTTGCATAATGTCACATATTTACTTAGCAGTTAAGTCAGGAATTGCCCAAGGTGCTTACACAAATATTGTAGTTTTTCCACTAAATTATGAAAATGAAATTATCCTTATTAAATAATTTTGTTTACTACCAGTTCTTAATACAAATACAATTTCACTCTTTTGTTATTTTAGCATTGGTATCTTTAGTACTTTCTATGTTGAATCTGTCCCTTTTTGTATTTTTGTCTAAATTGAGCTCAAACAGTGATGATCCCTAGTTGGAATAATGAATGCTATTTATATATGGAACAATGCAAGAGTCCAAACCTTAAAAGAAGAGAATTTTCTTGTTGTTCAGTCATTTTTCAGTTGTGTTTCTATCTCTATCTGTCTGATAGCTACCAAAGGAGGAAATTAACATTTATATAGTATCTATGATGTACCATGTACTGTGCTAAGCACTTTAAAAATATTGTCTTATCTGACCCTCACAATAATCCTTCAAGATAGGATTATTATCATAGCTTTTTTAATTAAGAAAACTGAGGCAAATAGGGGTCAAGTGACTTGCCCAGGGTCACATAGCTAGCAAGTATCTGAGGCCAGATTTGAACTCTTCCAGATTTAGTCATCTATCCATTGTACCAACAGCTAGCTGCTTCTGTTATTGTTTTGTCATTTCAGTTGTGTCCAATTCTTTGTGTCCCAATTTGGGGTTTCTTGGCAAAAATAATGGATTGGTGTGTAATTTTTTTTCTCCAGTTCATTTTGTAGATGAGAAGCTGAGGTCAACAGGGTTAAGGGGCTTACCCATGGTTACACACCTAGTAAGTGTCTTAAGGCCAGATTTGAACCCAAGAATGTTCCTGATTCTAAGTCTAGTTCTCTATCTATTGCATGAACTAGTTGCCTCTAGAAGGCATCAAAATACTTTTGAAACAATGAGAAATTTTTTCCCCCTGAGGCAATTGGGCTTAAGTGATTTTGCCCATGGTCACACAGCTAGGAAGTAAGTGTTAAGTGTTTGAGACTAGATTTGAACTCAAGTCATCCTGACTTCAGGGCTGGTGCTCTATTCACTGTCACTTAGCTGCTCCTTTTTCTTCTCTTATTGACAAAGCTAACATTTCTAATACAATATCGAATAGTAACAGTGATAGTGGTTAACCTATTTCATTTATTCCTATACTCTCTAGTGTTTTTAATAGGATTGGGTGTTGGATTTTATCCAATGCTTTTTCTGCATCTATTGAGAAAATCATGATTTTTGTTAGTTTGGTTATTGATATAGTCAATTATGCTAATATTTTTCCTAATATTGAACCAGCCCTGCATTCCTGGTATAAATCCTACTTGATCATGCTGTATTATCCTGGGGATAATTTGAAGTAATCTCTTTGCTAATATTTTATTTAAGATTTTTACAGCAATATTCATTAGGGAAATTGGTCTATAATTTGCTTTTTCTGATTTCATCCCACTTGGTTTAGGTATCACACCACATCTGTATCATAAAAGGAATTTGGTAGCACCTCTTCTTTTCCTATTTTTTCAAATAGTTTGCATAGTATTGGATAATAAAGGCAGATCACTTAAATGCTACCTGCCTCCATTTCAGACAAATTGTGGCATTGTGAATAGAAGGTCATTTATGGAGTCATAAACACCATTTTTGGGATTTACCTCTGCCATATATAATCTCTGGAACCTTGAACAAATCCCTTAACTCCACAGTGCCCCAACTGAAGATCTGAGACTCTTTTTAGAGGAGCTTCTGTACTGTATTGGTGAAGGAAATTCCCAACTTGTGATTTCCCCATACAGATGAAATCAAGCTATATATTTGGGAGCAGGGGGCAACAGGACTTATCTCACAACAAAGCTATTGAGAAGCTTCATTGAAGCAATAAATGTGAGCCAAGTTTTTATCCTTGAAGCTATCTTTATTAGTAGGGGTGGACAAACATGTTACTTTGGTAAATGAAAAAGCAAACATGAGTCTTAATAATATTTTGCAGCTGGAAGGGACTTTGGCCCACACCTAATCCAACTACTTCTTTATGCAGATATGAAAAGTAAAGCTCAGAGCAGAAAAACGATTGGCCCAGTATCATACAGTTAATTGGTTGTAGAAGTTAGAACTCGGGTCTCTTACCTTTTGGTCATTACTCATAAACAATCATCCAGAGAAAAGATTCTGGTAAATTGTCCTTTGGAAAAACAACCTACATGAAATTTTAGGTCAGTTTGAAAAAGAAGGTAAGACCATCTCATCATGCAAAGATGTGAGAACTGTTTCTCAGATAATTCAGTGTCACCCCCATGTCAAATCTAAGAACTATGACAATTAAAAAAATTTGAGAGAGATAGTTTCTGAGTAATTTAATCGTTTTATTAATAAGGCCAATAGGTTATTAATAAAAGGATGGTCATTTGTCTGTCTCTCTTAGTCCAAAGTCAATCATGATGACAATCAGTTCGCAGTTTATACACCCTTTGAGGAGTAGTGTTCAATGAGGAGCTGCAATCAACTCTGATTGAACAACACAATGGCAGTGAGCAATATTAAAATGAGAGGTTGAGAGAACCATTGTCACCCTTGAACAGAGAAACCATATATCAGAGCACTAGAAAGCCTTGGGCTATCTAGACAAAAAGGTCTGTCTCCATCCAAGTTTGAACAGAACACAATGGGCTTTTCCACTTCAGACTAAATTTCTTGTAAGGTTGGGTGGGCTCTGGCCAAAATTGAGGTGAATTAATTGAATCTCATTATCAGTAATGTTCTTCAAGAGAATGAACTTTTTGAAATAGAAATTTGGAAATGGGGAGAGTTTGGGATATCCTCAAGATAGTAATTATTTTTAATATTTATTTATTTAAAAATAAATACAAAAATAAGAAAAAAACAAAAGAAATATTAAAAAACAAAACAAAGCACCCTCATACCCAGCAGTACATCAGGGAATATTCAAAATATACAACAAATTTCCATTTTAAGAAAACACATATAATAATAGAAGAGATTATATATTCATGATTGTCTATTTTTTCTTTGCTTCCTTGTAGGTTATTCTTTTGTTGTCTGCTGCAAATTTTTAACATTATCCTTTTTTCCCCTTTCATTCCCCTTCCACCTCCACCAAACAGACTATAGTTAAGTATGAACATATTTACATCAACATCTATATATACATTCACACCCATATACCTGGTCACCCCCCCACATATTACATACACTTACATGCACACACATATGTGCATTTACACATATGTAGATGCATCTAAAACAATATTAACATGGCTGATGTATAATGCAGATTTCTCTTCTGATCGAATCTTTTAAGTTTGACTTTGAGATCAATGATTACTAATCCTATTTTTTTCTTATTGAACTCTATTTATAATCCTTTTTATAGTGTTTGTGTGTATCTCTTATTTCCCATCTTTGCTAACTCTTCTACTTTAATTCTGCACCTTAACTTGCCTTGCTATTCTTAACCTGCCTTCACCCATGGATCCTTACATTATCTTCTCTTTTTTCCCTCCCCCTTTATTCCTTTTCCCATTAATCTACACATCTTGTCCTACTGCCAAAAATCTACATCTCCCTTCTATACCTCACCTTATTCTATTTCTTCCTCCCTTATTTCTTTATAGATTTTGGAGAGTGCTATACCCTTCATGATATAGATATAGATATATACTATCTTTATACATGTAGATATATCTCTATCTATATATACATTTATATTTCCCTATTTAATCCATTCCTGACATGAATAGATTTTCAGAAGTACCAGTCTTCTTCACTCCTCTAATGCCTCTTTGTCAGTTCTTCCTCTGCACCCCATTTGTATAATATAATTACTCTTTTTATCTTTTCCTAAACACTTTTGCTTTTTAGAGTCAGATCATACTCAGTTCTACCTCAACATTTATTTTGAGCTGCCCAATTACTGATGTCAGTCTTAAACATATGATATACATTTCCATGTAAAAAAACATAAGCAATTTGGATATGCTGTCCTTGTTGAGTCTTTTCAAATTAGTCTTTGATGTTGGCTTTTATATGTTAAATATTCTATTAAGTTGAGGTTTGGTTGAGACAAAGTCCTGAAAAATCTGCAAATCCACTGAATGTCCATTTTTCTTTATTCAATATTATGTTTAGTTTTGTTGGATATGATTGTTTGACCACAGACCTAGTTATTTTAACTGTTTATATATATTATTCTTATATCTGCAGTCTTTTATTGAAGCTGCTGATAAATCCTGTACAATTCAAACTGTAGCTCTAGCATATTTAATTTTTTAAAATTTCTTGAAGATTTTTCTATTTGATCTGGGTTTTTTGAAATTTAGCAATAATATTTCTTTGTGTTTTCTTGAAGTATCTCTTTGAGGAGGTGATCAGTGGATTTTTTTTCTATTTCAACTTGACCTTCATGTTCTATCACCACTCCAGGACAATTTTCTTTGCCTATTTCTTACATTTTTTTGTGTCAAGGTTCTTTTTTTGATCAGAGCTTTCAAGTAGTCCAATTACTATTGCATTTTCTCTTCTTGATTTGTTCTTAAGAACAAATTTTTCTTATAAGATATTTCTCATCTACTCTATTTTTCCATTATATTTTGTTTTGTTATTTCTTGATCTCTTATAACTTCACAGGCTTCCTCTTGTCTAATTTTAATTTTCAAAGAATTATTTTCTTCTTTAGACTCTGGATCTCTTTTTCTGTTTGGTTAATTTTTTTTTTCATAATTTTGCTTTTCTTGAATGGTTCTTATTTATTTGTTTTTCTAAGAAACTTTTTATTCAATCTCTCTCATTTGATTCCTGAAGTCCTTTTTGAGTTTTTCTACAAATTATTTCTAGGCTGATAACCATTTAGCATTACTCTTTGGGATAGAAGAGATTTTTTTTAACTTGCAAGACATTGATTATTAATAATCATTTCTTTTAGAACTTATGGTGGACAAGCAGGTAGTATGGGAGATAGAACCGTAGACTTTGTGCCAGGAAGACAAGTCCAAAGCTAGCCTCAGATACTTACTATCTGCATGACTGAGCAAATCATTTCACTTCTGTCTGTCTCACATATTTATCTGTAAAAGAAAGATATATTTAATATTACTTACCTTCCATGGTTGCTGTAAGGACTAAAATGAAAGGATCTGCAAAGATACTTTGCAAACCTGAAGGTGCTAATATAAATGTTATTATTACTTGCCTTACTCTTACCCCATGAAGATAGCATAGAGCAGAGAACTAGGAGTTAGAACTTTATTCTAGTTTCAGTTCTATCATTAACCAGCTGTGTGACTGGGTGAGTCAGTTGACTTTTTATTATGTATTCTTATATATAAAATGAAAGGGTTGTTCTAAATCAGAGGTGCCAAACTCAAGTCCTCTACTCAAGAAGACCACACAATTCCTGAGTCTGCTGAAATTGATTAAAATGTAATTGGAAAATATTTAACAAAATAAATAAAATATATCAGAGATAATGTTAATTTGTGGTTTTCTAAGTCAAATATGCTATAGGGATCTATTTCTATTTGAGTTTGACACCAGTGACCTTTAAGTTTCTTTCCAGGTTAATTGCCCAGGGTCACACAGGTAGTAAATGTGTCAGGATTTGAACTCAAGTTTTTCTGGCTTCAAGTTTAGCTCTGTTCACCAGAACACATAGTTTGGCAACCATCCAAATAGCAAGTAAATATAAGGTTAGAGGAAAGGGACAATATTTCATATATTTTAAATAAACAAATGCACATTTTTAATGCTAAACAGTTCTGCTCCCCAGGATCCATAAGTATTTATTTTGTAACAGGTTGTCATCATGTGTCAAACTGAGGACTTAAAGCCTCAGGGAAGCAGAAATATAGGGGCCTATATTTTTTAACCTTGCCCAATGAAAACACAATACTCTGTCCCAGCTCTTGGTTTTAGTGAGGATGGAGAGAAGGAATGGAGTAAGGAAAGATACGAATGATGGCCACCAGGAAAGCAGAATTAATGTTCTCCGTGCCAGATTAGCTGTATGATTCTATATTCAATTGCTAGAGATAGACTAGGTGATGAGGTTAAAAGGAGAAGTGGTATGTGAAAAAAAATTGATAAAATTAATTTCATATAAAAGTTAAAGAAAGCCCACTGGCAGTAAATCTTGAAAAAAATCAAACAAATATCTTTATGAACATAAGCAGGATACTAAGAGTTGTAACTCTTCATCAAAACATTCCTTCAGATAAAACACCCTGCCAAAAGGGTTGACCAATAGCTCACATTAGCAATTCTATACTCCCTGGGAAAGAAGGGCTTTTGAGAAATGCATCAGCTGAAAGGATGTGAAGTTCAAAGCCAACAGTAAGAAAACAATTAGAAACAGATATCTTCTACTCAAGGACTTGGCAATAAAAAAGAAATGGGAAGGTTTATAAAAGTACAATGATCCTAAAAATTAAAAATAAGCATAACTTCTAAGGGAATGTTTTGGGTGAATTAATTTTTTCTGGGAAAAAAGGAGAATAAAATATTTTAATGCACATAGTGTGCAAGCATACAAGAAAACACATATGTGTCAGATTTACATGTGTATATTTGGAGTCAAAGAAGCAACTTGGGCAAACATCTTTAAACAAGGAATGACTGTTAGCAAATTAATTGTAGTGGCTCGCTTTTGTAGTTAATATTGTGAAAGCATAATCACTTGGGAATTTAAATAAGACCTTATGCAATTGTTTTAAATTATCTTCCTGTAAAATATTAAGTGAGGCTGAGTACTGTTTGAAAACAAAGCTTATGAAATGTCACCAATTTCTTGAGCTTCAGTTCCAAAAAAATCTATCACCTACTGGCCAGAGGGCTTGGGATGTCTCATTTTGATTTGGGAGAACAAAAGACAAGGTCAAGTAGTCTCCTCCAACAAAGTATTTTTCAAGCATCTGTTGAGATAATACAAGATTCCCTGATAGTTATAATCTCAAAAATAATTTTATTCAGAGATATTCTCATGACCAACATTAAGACATAAGGAAGACAGATACTTTCACCAGATTTGTTTACTTTGGTCATGGAGAATGTCCTGAGCAAAGCACAACTATAAGAAGAATTCACTGATGAGAATGAAATTCTTTAATGTGAATGCCATTGTGCTCACTGTGACTAGTCCTATCATACTACAGAAATTCCATGAGGAGATCTGTAACTCCCTTTTTTTAATGGAAATATGTTTATTTATTTATTTGTTATATTGTTAAAGCTTTTTATTTGTATAAGATATGTATGGGTAGTTCCTCAGCATTGATCTTTACAAAGCTTTCTGTTACAAATTTTACCCCTAGTCCCCTCCCCTCCCCCAGATGGCAGGAAGTCCACTGCATGTTAATAATGTTAAAATACTTAACAAGTTGTTCAAGAAAAATCCTATCTACAAGAAAAATAAAAAGAAAATCAGAGAAAGGAAACACAATTCAAGCAAACATCAATAGAGAGCATGAAAATGTTATGTTGTGGTCCACATTTCACATCCCTCTCTCTGGGTTGTATATGGCTTTCTTCAGTGAACAATTGGAACTGGCTTGAGACAATTCTTTGTTGCAGAGAGCCATGTCCATCAGAGTTAGATCTGTAACTCCTTAAAAGAGATCAACTTAGAGGAATATAATAGGAATTATTTCATAACAGAAATTTTCATAATCATAATAGGAAAATTCAAGTAGATGGAGTGGAAATTGTCCAGATTTTGATATAGAGTTGGATGGGAAGTCCATTGAATTGCCACTCAGTTCTATCATGATACATAAATATATAAGCTGTTTACATATGTGTGTGTATATATATATATGTATATAAACATGACAATACACATAGAGAGACTTAGACAAATGATGAGATGTACTTAGAATTAAATAAGAAAAAGAGTGAGCAGGATAGATCATATCTGGAAGATTATGCATCACTTCAAATGATCCTAAGTCATTTTCTAGCCAAGGGACATCTTTATAATATAAATATTCTCCTGTTGATGTCATCTGCTTGTGAATAGTAGAACTCTACAATTTTAGTATACTCAAAGTTTCCAGTGATCCACAGATTTATTCTCAAAGAGAACCAAAGGACTCAAAGTGGACATCAATTGGATTTAAGTGAGGGAGATCTGTGCATGGTATTTACCCTCATTCTCTTCTCCAGAGTTATCAGAATCCAGTGGCAAGACACAGATCAGGACAACTGGTGATGGACATGGATACAATGGGAGAAATGGAAAAATATATGGTGGATGCAAAGTGTCTATAGACTAGGATCAATGATGAATAAAATATGGTAAATGGCATAAAATATGCCTTCAGATATAAGTATAAAGAAAAGTATGAAAATAAGTCATGTAGCATGAGTGAGTGACAAAGGGTGCACAACCCAAGTGTTGTATTGGTATTTGTGAAATATTAAAAGACTCAGAGGAAGGCCTTCTGCTCATTGGATAGATCTTCTATGGAAAATTCTTAGAAGGTCATTGAATATAGCCATATGAAATGATCAGATATTGTAAGGTTGCATTTGCACTAGTGATGGGGATACCCTCATTATTATGGAAGACATGGCCAAAGCCAACACTGTGTTGAATGGTGTGGTAAATTTTGTGTCATTCCTACTGCTACACCCAAATTGCTGCTGCCCTCCTTGTCCCCCTTCCCAATTATCCTCACAGTTGTCCAGATAAATTGAATGTTACTTTTATATCTCTGCTGATCTTGGCAATGTGTAGACAGCCTTGGCTGGTTAATTTTACTGCAAACCTCTATTGGGGTGGTTCATAGAATTACTTAGCATGACCTATTTTCACGTTGATATTCTATGTTCCCTTTAAGGACTAGCTCAAATATTAATACTTATGTGAAATCCTATGACAGCAACTTACATTCCTGCTAATTTTCATGCACAGCATGCTTCAACTGTCTAATTGTCTTTTCATTGGCTGTGCCCCATGACTGGAGTGAGAGGCCTTTTATTCTGATGGGAGAAGATGAAACAAAGAAAGAAAAGAGAAGGATGATTGAGGAGGAGTTCAAAAATAGCTTACATAGGAATATAGTAAGGAGATGGCCAGGAAATGTTGTGGAGCATGATTTAGCTACTTAAATCAAAAGCTGACTTATCAGAATTGAATGACCTAGGGCTTGAGTCCAAGGGTCCAATCAGATGTGAGGGAAGGTAATATGGGGAGGTTATAGTCAGGGATTGGGACTCTTAGACAGATACATATGGAACTAAACAGCTTCCGGGGTTCTGAGAATTCTGTGACCTCTAAGGACATTGCCAGCTTCAAAATTCTATGGTATTATGTCAAATACACAGATATGTCAGAATGTCTTTCTGACAGCTCAATAATGCTAGCTCACCTCAGGGATCTGTCCCATGGAATTTGGTAGTAACTTCTACTTCTGGACTTACTAAAATAAGCCATTTTCTTTTTCCATCTCTACCCCTCATTGTAACATCTCCCTAACCCTATCATCAATCTTAGAGTACTTTTAGCTGCCCTCTGACTCACTGAAGCTTAGTTCTTCATATAGACTTTATATAACTGTAGGGGTCTTTATCCCAATTTCCCCTTGAACTAAAGAGTCAGGAATCTAAAAATAAGGCTAGCTACAACCTCCCTCCAGACTCTAGGGATACTCCAAGGGGAAATAAGATTCTTCCCTAATTCTATCTTTTTTTCAATTCTATCTGAACCCCATAATTCTATCAACTAGAGTTAGTATATCCTATATTTCATTGATTGATTTAGTAATTAGTAGGTTAATCAATTAATTTTAATTAGCTTTTGCAGAGGAATTTTTTTTGTTGAGAAGATAAAGCAAGTATAGAAGTTACAAAGCATTTTTCTCTAACCTGGGGACATTGTCTACTCATACTTTCTTAGGGACAAAGAGCTTAAATTTTAAATAGACATTTGTCTCACCAAGTTTACCCTTGAATTCAGCATAGCAAATAACCAAGTCATACAGTCACAAGGACATGTTATCCCTGAGGTGGGGAGGTCCAGAGGCTTACTGCATGTCTCCTTTCTATCAACACCAAGAAAGAGAGTACTCATGACTTCCTCATGGCCCTGGGAAAGTGGACCTGGCCTTCTCTTCACAGAAGTTTGTATTTCTTACCCAAAGGCAGCCAAGCTAGTTAGTAAACTTTTGAATGCGTACCAAAGTTTTGACTCAATAACTAACCAAAAGATCTTTTCTCCACCGTAAGGTAAGTGGATAGGAAACAGACATAGAACACTTACAGCACATACTTCAAACTCCACTTAAGGGAACTGCATCAGCTGGAGCACACTGTGTGTCTCATTATGGATCCCCTGTGATATTTTTGACACCAAAGGAGAAAAATAAGATTTTTTTAAACCTGGAGTAAAAAGAGTTCAAGCTACTTTCCAACACTCCTACTACAATATTAGATTGGAGCGAATAGTGGGGAATTGGGGGGCTGAATAGGGAGGAGTAGGGGTGAGGACTATAGCTAAATATAAAATAATAGAAATCCACAATCCTAGACCATGTTTGAAGAGAAAGCAAAGGTTTCTCCAAGAAAAAAGAAATATTTCCACATTCTAGGAATATAGAGAGAACAGGCTGGACTCTTCTGAAGTAACATGTGTTATTAACATGAATTACTACAGCTTCATAAGATCAAGAGCAAGAAGGGGTCTCAGAGACAATTTATTCCAATCCCTTCATTTCACATTTTACAGATGAGGAAACTGAGGTCCAAAGAGATTGAATGACTTGCATGTAGACTGCCAGAGATGGGAACAATTGTAGTCAGATTTCTCAAGGGAAGAAGAAAGGCTTCTCTCTTCCAAGGTTGCTACCTATGGAGCCGTGGCAATGGGAATTCTGAGGATGATGCACTCACTTGACCAGAGAAGAAAGGAGCTTTGATTGTTGTTGGTGTTGATCAGTTGTTTTCAGCAATGGACAACTCTTCATGAGTCATTTGGGGTTTTCTTGGCAGAGAGACAGGATTGGTTTGTTATTTCCTTCTCTAGCTCATTTTACAGATGAGGACACTGAGACAAATAGGGTGAAGTGACTTGCCCAGGTAGTAAGTGTCTGAGGCCAGATTTGAACTCAGGAAGATGAGTTGTCCTAATTCTTCATCAGGCACTTTATCCACTGAGCCACTTAGTGTTCTCTCTCTCTCTCTCCCTCCCTCTCTCTCTCTCTCTCTCTCTCTCTCTCTCTCTCTCTCTCTCTCTCTAATTGTTTACCCACATGCTACTTATCTCCAAGAGTTAGTTGTATAGGGAGAAGGTACATCACATTCCCCTCCTTAGACATCTATCTCTCACTTTAGTCCAGAGCTCTCCCCTTCATGACTACCACATGAAAATGACCAGATGTATAAGGTATAGAAATCATGATTTTGGGACAACTAAGGAGAAAAAACTGCCTTCTCACACAGAAGGATGCTAACCTTCCTATTCCCCCAGGAAGCATGCCCCTTGCAGGGAAGCCCCTCCCTAATTATATCTCTGAAAGAAACTTTAGAATGCTCAGTAAAGGCACCATTTTAAATCCAAAATGCCATCATCAGAATTGCTGATCTATTTTCAGTCCTATTTGTATTGTCTTTAGAAGGGATGGTTTTCTATGAAGGAATTTTTCTATATAAGTAGAAGTTTTTGAAAAGCTTCTTTTCCTTTTTTTTTTTTCCTTTTTCGTAGGAGAGAAAAAATGCAAATATTCTTCTTGGAAGCCCTCAGTTAGAATAATTAGCAATTCAAGAATAGAGAACTAGGACTTATTTACCCACTGCCCTCTGTACCCTGGAGGATATCATGCCTAACATCCACTGATCCAGGGAAATGGTGTAAATGTCATACCATTCTTTTTAGTTTTTTAGGAACAACTTTCAACTAGTCTGAATCCAGATCACTTTATCCTGAAAAATGCTTTTCCCCTTAATCCTTTGAAAATCACATTAAAAATTAATGTCAAGAGTGCACACATAGAAAAAATAGGGAATGAAGGACTCCTACCAAACTCTTTTTATGATACAGACATGGTACTGATACCTAAACCAGGTAAAACAAAAACAGAGAAAGAAAATTATAGACCAATCTCCTTAATGAATATTGATGCAAAAATCTTAAAAATATTAGCAAAGAGATTACAGAAAATCATTCCTAGAATAATACACCATGACCAAGTAGGATTTATACCAGGAATGCAGGGATGGTTAAATATTAGGAAAACTCTTAACATAATTGACTATATTAATAACCAAACTAACAAAAACCATATGATAATCTCAATAGATGCAGAAAAAGCATTTGATAAAATCCAACATCCATTCCTATTAAAAACATTAGAGAGTACAGGAATTAATGGACTTTTCCTTAAAATAGTCGGTAGCATCTATTTAAAACCATCAGCTAGCATCATATGTAATGGTGATAAACTGGAACCATTCCCAATAAGATCAGGGGTGAAACAAGGTTGCCCACTATCACCATTACTGTTCAATATTGTATTAGAAATGCTAGCCTTGGCAATAAGACAA
>JAJPUD010001159.1:335408-345899 GCA_023553655.1 Myrmecobius fasciatus | reverse complement strand
TAGGTTGAAGATCTTAGGTAATTGAAAAGATACCTTCAACAATAATATGGAAGTTTGGAAGGGGGAGGGTTTGGCAAGAAAGATAATTAATTCCATTTTAACATTGCTTTTAAATGTTTATGGGTTATTTCAGTTTGAGTAGTCTAATAAGCAGTTGATATGTCTGGATATTAGGAGAGGGTAGAGCTAGACAAGAAAATCTGAGAATCATTAGTTACAGAGATGATAATCAAAACCATGGCATCTGATGAGTTTACCAACTAAAATTATTCCCTCATTGGGGGGGAATATTTTTAATGATTTTTACCATATATTTTTCATTAAATAACCCTTATATTAGTAAAGTAAATTAGTACAATAAAAAGCTAGTTGATGATAACTGGTTAGGTGATATTTGGACACTAATCACTAGGGATTGATATTGGGGAAAATATTTCAGATTTGGAATATTAGAAGAACTCTTGTATCTCAGAGGAACCTCTAGAATCCTGAGGTGTAAATGAAGCCAGCTGAATTCTGGGGGTACAACCAAAGTGTATATATATATATATATGTATATATATATATATACATACATATATATATATGTGTGTGTGTGTGTGTGTGTGTGTGTGTGTGTGTGTGTGTGTGCAGTGGGAAGAGGAGTTGTTGGGAGAATAAATCCAAGGAATGAATACATATGTAATGGCCTAGAATCCTGGTTTTGGGGGATTCAGGTAAAAGGCATAGCTTTGCAGGGAATTATCTTCAACTGTGGTGGTATGGGCAAGGGAGGCACTATTGCTACAAAGGAAATGTGGGATAGTCGAAAGAGCCCTGGGATTCATGACAAGATGGAGATCCTGTTGTTATGAGGATCAAATGAAATAATGTCAAGTCAGGACATATTTATTAAGTGCTTACAATGTGTCAAGCGCCATGCTAAGTTTTAAGGAAAAAAAGCAAAGAGAAAAGCAGTCCTTTCCCTAAAAGAGCTTACATTGTGATAGGGGAAGAATCATACATTAAAAACAACTGAATAGCTGGGAGGTAGAGAGGGAGCTTATCCTTCCCTACACTCCCTTTCCTGGGACAGGGCCTTGTAGGTAAATCCAGAAAATGAAAGATGGCTTGTCCAGGACCTTCCTCAAAATGGAATTTCTGGGAGGGAATCACTAACAAGAAAAGGCAGAGGGAGAAAGCAGCTGAAACATGGAGACAGTCTATAGAGTAGAATATGGCTGATCTTGGACTTTCCCTCAATATAGAGTAGAAAGAAAGCATGTTTTAAGTGACAAGTGATATATACAAATATAAAGCTCTTATCATTATTATTTTTGCCAAGGGATAAAGGAGATTGGCAGGAAAGGATTGCCTGTCTTATAGGCAGAGATGAAGATCAGAGGACCAATTAGGGGAATGTATCATCAATAGATGTTGGGCAAACTCCCAATTTTCTGAAGCAGCTATGAAGGAAGAAAAGGATAAAACTCCTCTTTTTTTTCTCATGAAACATTAGCCTTTTCCCTTGGGCAGAGAGCCAGTTTTGTTTTTTACGGTTATTTTTAAGGTCACGACCACTCTCTTAGTAATTGGGAAAACATGATCTATGAGAACAGGAGTCTGTAAAAGATTTTCTTTTGCTTGGGGATATTGATTTTGGGTGCACTTCATCTCTGGCTCAAGTTCACTCCTTCCCAGCTTCATAATATAATGTCATGCCTTGAATGACCAGTGGATTAAAAATCAAAGGCACAAGCTACTAGTAAAAACCAGTAATCTTAGTGTGTAAAATAGGTCACTTCTCCCTGCATATATAAAAACAATTTTCACTGCACTTAATTCTCAAGTCCAAGAAAAATCATAAAGTACTGAGGCTTTGAAAGTTAAGATAAATATTCCTGTTTTTGGATGATCACCCAAACAAACTATGAGACCCAGTGTTCCCTCTGAATATGTAAGAAATTTTCATTCCCATCACTGAGAGACATGGACTGCCACCAAAAATAAAACAGGTCATTAGTTATGATTGTGTTTCCAAAGATAACAAAATATACTGATCACCTGACAAATTTCTTAAAGAGCCCTTAGATTAGAGGGCTAGGGATTTAGATGAAAATTTCAGCAATATAATACTACCTGTGTCATTTTGGATCAAACAAATATATTTTGTGGATTTCAGTTTCTTTTTTCTATAAAATCAGGATGGTGGCTTGGATATGTCAGGTCCCTTCCAGCTCAAGATGCCAGAAGTTATGAACTAGCTTGCTATTTCATACAGTTGATCAGAAAGATGAAATGCATTTCGCCCAAATACAATAGGAAGCATACTGGGATTGGTTTAAGAGACTTCCATCACTCCATACGGGGAGCCCCTATGGGGCTTTCTGGATTTCAGTTTCTTCTGTAAAATCAGGATGGTTTCAAGTCCTTTCCAGCTCAGGTGCCAGGAGTTCTGATCTTGCTTGCTATTTTATACAAAGCCTCATAAGGAATGTCTGTATCTCATAAACCAATCCCAATGCCCTTTCTATTTCCATAGGTGAAATACCTTTGACCTCTCTGATCAACTGATTAATTCAGTGAAGACGTCTATGTCTTGTTCACACATAGCTCATAGGTGTGAACAACTAATTAGTTGATTCAATCCAGAAGTCTAGGCCCTTTGCAATAATTGAGGTAGGAGTATGGAACATATTTCTTATTCTATTTTCCTTGAGAAGGCTATCTTTTATAGGTGCCTTTGTTTGCTTTCCTCTCACTAAATCTAAACTCTCTACATTCTGGCTTCCAATCTTATCATTTAACAAAAACTATTCTCTCCTAAGTTACCAGTGATTTCTCAAAGGCCAAATCCGATGGCCTTTAATCATTCATCATTCTTCTTTTCTGCAGCCTTTGACACTGTCAACCAGTATTATTCTCTTCTTTTTAGGTTTTCATGAAACTGCTCTCTCCTGATTCTTCTCAGATTTTTTGACTGCTCCTTCTTAGTCTCCTTTGCTGGAGCTTCATTTAGGTAATTCCTTCTAATTGTGGATGTCCCACAGGGCTATCTCTGAATCTTTTCTCTTCTTCTCTATGCTATTTCACTGTATGATTTCGTCGTTTCATGGATTCAGTTAATTCTGTGCTGATAATTCTCAAATCTGCTTACCCAATCCTATCCCCTCTGCTGCTTCCTATTAAACATTTCTAATTGAATGTCCTGTAAACATCTTAAACTCAACATATCCAAAACTGAACTAATTGTCTTTCCCACAAAATCTCCTCCCTTTCAAAATTCCATCCACATTCTTCAAATACACGTAAAGAGTTTTTGCAACATTCAATTTTGTAAAGCTTTGTGTTCTAAATTTCTCTTTCTTCCTCCCTTAACTCCCCTCAGCCCACTCATACAGGTTAAATATGTGCAATCCTTTTAAACACATTTCTTTGTCATGTTGTACAAGAAAAATCAGACTACAATGAAAAAAATCATGAGAAAGAAAAAAACAAACAAAAAGGTGAAAATACTATGCTTTGATCCACATTCAGTCTCCATAATTCTCTCTCTGTATATGATTGGATTTTCCTTCCCAACTATAAGGAATTTCAATATGGAGAAGGGGAAGGCCTATAAAGAGATCCTAAGTGCACTATATTCTTATAGCATAATCTTGCTGTATTAGGACAAAGTAACCTCCCTTATTAAAGCCATATGTAGTCATATGAAAAAATGCTCTAAGTCACTATTGATTAGAGAAATGCAAATTAAAACAACTTTGAGATATCACTACACACCTGTCAGATTGGCTAAGATGACAGGAAACGATAATGATAAATTTTGGAGGGAATGTGGGAAAACTGGGACACTGATACATTGTTGGTGGAGTTGTGAAATGATCCAACCATTCTGCAGAGAAATTTGGAACTTTGCCAAAAGGGCTATAAAACTGTGCATATCTTTTTTCCTAGCAGGGCCATTACTGGGTTTGTATCCTAAGGAAATCATAAAGGAGGGAAAAGGACCCACATGTGCAAAAATCTTTGTAGCAGCTCTTTTTTTGTGGTAGCAAAAAATTGAAAATTGAGTAGATGCCTATCAATGGCTAAACAAGTTGTAGTATATGAAAACAATGGAACATTACTGCTTTATAAGAAATGATGAACAAGCTGATTTTAGAAAGGTCTGGAAAGATTTATATGAACTGATGTTGAGCAACAAGAACCAGAAACATAATGTACATAATAACAGCAAGAATGTGTGAAGATCAACTATGAAAAACTTGGTTCTCTTCAGTGGTTCAGTGATCCAAAGTGATTCCATTAGACCATGGACAGAAAATGTCATTTGCATCCAGAAAAAGAACTATGGAGAATGAATGTAAAACAAATAAGCTGTTTACTTCTTTTTTTTTTCAGTTTTTTGTCTCTTCCATGGTTTTTTCTTTTGCTCTGATTTTTTCTCTCCCATCATGATTCATAAAGCAATGTGTATAAAAAAATAACTTTAAGAAAAAGAAAAAAATTCTAGTTTAAGAAAAAAAGTAATCTACCTCTTGTTAACTATTTAATGACTCTTACATATCTCATTTTGTCCCAACATGGAACCTGAACAGAATTCTGATATTAGGCCAGCCCCTACAGCACCATCATCATCATCATCATCATCATCATCATGCACACACATGAAATTAATTATATTTTAAATAACAAGAAATGACATTACTGAAGTGGTTTCTGAATCAGTTACCTGTGTACATTGCTCATTTGCTCAAGATCAAAACTATAAATTGGAATAAAAAAAGAAAAAATATAGCATGGAATTACAATAATTTCATGCTACCTATTTTAAAACAAGGAATGACAAAAATGGGATATGAAGGGAGAAAAGGCATAGACAATGCATACAATTTATATTGACCAATTTAAATTTGACTGATATAGTTATAAAAGAGCCTAAAATGTGCCCTGGTTAGCAAGCACTTGACTCACTTGTCAAGCAGAACATATGATACACAAGAACAAACTTGTTTGCAAAAGCTTTAGCAGAAGGATAGAGGAAGATGACATTCAGTAGCCCTTCATAACACAGAGAAGCAGCACAGGGTAAAACCAGTTTTAATAAAATTTGGTATGATAAAGTCAATCGATCGGGGCAGCTAGGTGGCGCAGTGGATAGAGCACCAACCCTGAAGTCAGGAGGACCTGAGTTCAAATCTGGTCTCAGACACGTAACAGCTGTGTGACCCTGGGCAAGTCACTTAATTGCCTCAGCAAAAAAATAAAACAATTAAAAAAAAAAGATAAAGTCAATCGATCTAGATTAAATCCCTTTACCCATTTGGCCTCCTCCAATTAGGATGTGAGTTTCTTGAGAGCTGGGACCCTCTGGTTTTTGCATTTGTATTCTCAGCGCCTCACAAAGACCTTAGTACCCAGTAAGCATTTAACAAATTTATTTTTATTCATTATTTCTTTCAGAAAGACTGAAAGGAGAAGGAAAATGCTGCTACAATTCTTGTTGCTCATCTGCATGCCTAAAGAAACAAGTGAACACTCCTCCAGAGGCCATGGAAGAGAGCCAAGAGCCAAAGTGGAGAGTGGACAAGCATTTCTTCTCAGACCACATAGTATGGGGGTTCACATCTTGATCTTCACCATCCCCAGAGAGATAAGGTTATAAGAAGAGGTTATAAGGTTACAAGAAAGTATAGAGTAAAGTATTCAATGAAAACTTTGAAATTCATGTGGTCAACTGAGTGCCACAGAGGATGCTTCAGGGAACTAAGCAAATCATCCAGTTTTGGCCCATGGGCCTAACATTGGGCCTAACAGTTGGGCCTAAATAGGCCCAAACCTTGTAAGACTAGAAAGCTACCTCCACATTAATTCTCATGGCTCATTGTTGTCCCCTTTTCAAGATCTGTTGTTTTGGCTGAGGCTGAGTGGGAAAGGCATACATCTACCATGATTCCTTCTACTTTTCCATTTTGAAATATCTTAAAGGTGGTAAGGCAGGTAGGTAGCACAACAAATAGAGGAATGGGTCTGGAAGTCTTTCTGAGTTCAAATCTGACCTCAGACATTTACTAGCTGTGCAACCCTGGGCAAGTCACTTAAGTTCCCTCATTTGTAAAATGAGCTGGAAGAGGAAATGGCAAACTCGACAGTATTTTTGCCAAGAAAACCCCAAAGGGGTCATAATTTGGGGTGATGTTCAGATGTGACTGAACAACCACAACAAAGTGAGGTGTTAATGAATAATCCCTTGCCTTCTCTTCTCATCCTTTCTTTGTATTAGAAGAAGTAACTGTTGTTCTTTGCTCACTGAAATGGGGAGAGAATGAATGGAAGAAATTCATTAGGATAAAAAATAGAAATTCTAGCTTGTAAATTCTAGCTTTAGAGCTGGAAAGGATCTTGAAGGTCACCTGGTCTAACCCCCTTATTTTATAAAGGAAAACCTGAGGTCAGAGAACTTTGCTACGTTCATAAAAGGAGTGTTTTCTATAGTAGAAGAAGAATTTGAACCAAGAGCCTCTGAGTCTGCAATTGAGCATATTTTCCATAATGCCTCACAATATGCTTTTTAAAGTCCTGAACTGAAAATAACTGATGAAAGCAGGTCACTTTTGTTTGTCTTTGTCATTAAAAGCTGTAGAAAATGGTTTGGATTGCTAGAGGGAGCATCCAAAGATTTTTATTTTGTAGATTTAAAAATAGAAATATGGTTATTTTAATATTTTCTATTTTGGTCTTATCCTTATCTTTAGTTTTATAGGATACTAATCAAGAGACCATCTTGCGAAATATTTTGAACTCAGATCCCAATTTAACATGAAAACCAGTTTAATGAGAGAGAACAATGGAGTCTCATAAATGAAGAACAATAAATAAATAATTCAATAAAGTTATAGTGAAAACTATAATTGAATATGGTTGACCCCCAAGGTCAAGCTGTTCACTCAGGTTCAAACAATAGAGAGGGTTATTTAGACCAGTTCATATATTTTGAACATTTGGAGAAATTAAGAACTTCTCTAAGTCAAAGAATTGATCACTTTCAGAAATGTTTCTAGCAAGAACAGATATTCTCCCAATTCTAAGATCTTGAGTATGGGAAGCTATTGACTCTGATGTACATATATATGTCTACATGCACACACACACACACACACACACACACATATATATGTATCCCAAAAGCTTTAAAACTGCATTAAGACTTTGGGGACACATTCTATGAACGTTTAAAGCTATGATAAGACTTTTGAGACATCATCATTAAATATACATACATACATGTGTCTATGTATAATATATGTATATAAATAATAATCAGAGCTCCTATCTGCTACTCAGCAAATTATACTTTCAAACCTTACTTCTCTTACTTTAAAATTCATGACCTAACTCACCTCCTTGGATTATACATATTTTAAAATTTGAGGATAAGAATTTATGTCTTACTTATAGTCAAAGGGGAGTCAGGAAATGTCTTTAAGCAGAGGAATAAAATAGCCATACTTGTATGTTGCAGCTATATGAAGGATTACTGGAAAGGGGTAAGACCAGAGGCAGGAAAACCAGTTAAGAGTCTATTATAAAACAGTAAGAAACAAGAAAGACAAGAACTAGTCTGGTTGCAGTAGGAATGGAAAGTAGGGGATATATATAAGAGATACTGGAAGGAAAGAACTGATAAGACTTGACAACTGATTGATTATGGCAAGCCAGGTACTACCATCTGGAAGGTTGTAGTACCATAAACGAAAATAGAGATGTTTGAATGAAGGAAGGTGACAACTTCCATTTTGGACAAGTTGCATTTGATATGCTGGTGAAATATCCAGGTTGTTTTCATAGCAACTGGGGGACTTAACAGGACCAACTGAAATGAACCACTACCACAGCTCTGGGTTTTGAATATTAATGGTAAGGTGAAAGAGAGTCCTCTGGTTTGCTCATTTCTAGTAACAGCATTAACATAGTACTTTAAGGCTTAGATAGCATTTTTATATATAATGTCATCTGAGCTTCACAACCACACTGTTTCTTCATTTTACAGGTGAGGAAACTGAAGCTAAGAAGATTAATGGCTTGTTCACATTCACACAGCTATTAAGAGTCAGAAGCAGGATTTAAACTCAGTCTTCTTGACTTAAAGCAGGGACTTTGTCTATTCTGCCACCAACTAAACATTTAGGCAGCTTAATGGCTCAATTATGAGAGAGAGAAAAATCAATAGCCTGCTGGTAGCTCTACCTACCTCCACTCTTTCTCCCTTATAATTCATCCTAAATTCCTCCAAGGGATTTTTCTTAAAGCACAGACCTGATCATGTAAAACCTCCTACCTCTCTCATCCCCCTGGCTCCCTATTGTCTCCAGGAGCAAATACGAAATTCCCTGATTGGTGTTCAAAATGCTTCATAACCTAGCCCCTTCTTACCTCCACAGACTTCTTACACTTTATTCCCTACATGTATTCTTCTGTCCAGGGACATTGCCATCCTGGCTATTCTGCACACAAGATACTATCTTGATTCTTGGCACTCTCTCTGGCTGTGCTCTATGCCTAGAATGCTACTTCCTTCTTGGCTTCCTTTAAGTCCCAACTAAAAGCTCATCTTCAACAGGAAACTTTCTGCAACTTCTATAAATTTTTAGTGCCTTTCCCCCACCCCATTAATTATTTCTTATTAATCCTGTATATAACTTGCTTTGTATTTGTTTGCATGTTGTCTTCTGCATTAGATTGTAAGCTCCTTGAGGCCAGGGAGCATTCTTTGCCTTTTTTTTTTTCATATTCTGAGGACTTATCACAGTGCTTGGAACATAACAGGAGCAACAGATTGATTAATTAATGTTTTGTGGGGCATTTCTACTAGTATTATTATTCCTGATTCCAAAATCCAATTCCTTCATTCTGTCCATCGAACCAGGTTACATCTCAAGGAAGAAACCTTGATGGGTATTGATTTAGAGATGATGGGATCTTAGAAGTAGTCTACCCCAACCCCCTCATTTTTCAGATGACGAAAGTGAGGTCTAGGAAGGGAAGTGGCTTTTTCAAGGTCACCAATTGCTCTGACTCCAATCCAGTGCTCTCTGCATGACAACATATTTACTGAGCATCTACTATGTACAACCTGGTGTGTTGGGCACTGAAGAAGAAGCAAAGAAAAATGATAATAATTTTTTCATTGTGACTGCACAAGGAATTTGTCATCTTAGAGGAGAATAATTTATTATCCTCATAAATCTCTGTAATATAGAATAAAACGCGATATATGAATAAATAAGATAAAAAAGACTCATGATTGATCAATCATTAACATTTATTAAGTATCTACTATGGGTGCTAAATGCTGTGCTAAATGCCGGAGTTACAAAAAGAGGCCAAAGATAGTCCCTGCCCTCAAGGAACTTACAATTTTTTGGGAGAGACAACATTGTTAGACAGTCACAACTAGGAAATGCTAATTTTTTTTTATTACAGAGCAAGTACCCTAACCATTCTGAGGGCAATTTTATTTAATAGAGGGGAGACCAATTTAAGACCTTTCCATGGGGGCCATTGTCATCATCTTGACTCTTGTCTTGCCATTGGACATCAATGACTTTGGAGGGGAGAGTGAGGGCTGAAGATTTTGTGCAGCTCTAGCTCACTTAAGTCTAATTCACATATAAGTCAAGACATTGCCCTTTGGTGTCATTGTTCCTCTTCAAGAATGAAAGATGAACAAGATCCTTCCAGGAAAACAGCAAAGACTGATGAAATAGTCATGGGAGAGCAAAACATAAGAGATCCATCCTTGATGGCCATTTAGTGATTTTCTATTTTCACTTTGAATTAATTATTCTTCCTAATTCAATACAAAGCTCTTGTGTTTCTGTGCTATGGAAGGACTACCAATACTATTAGTGCCCTCAGAACAGAGACCTAGTTATTTCACCTCACCCTTATTACAACTCTGAGTTTGGAGCATCTGTAGATTTATTGTGATGGAAAGAATCAGGAAAGGTTTCATGGAGAAGGTTGTTCTAAGAAGAACTGATAGAATTTCATGTAATAGAGTTAGAGGGAATATTCCAGGCACTGAGAAGAATATAAACAATGGTGCAAAGTCAACAAAGCAGGAGGCAATCCGCATAAATGGGACATTAGATCCAATATCTTCGGCCATTAACTAAGCTGTCAATCAATAGCAGACTTGGCTGTTTCCTAATTTAACACAAGAAGATCTCAGAAAGGATTCTGAGGATACAAAATATTTGCTGCTGATTCCTAAAAACCAGAGGAATAGCAAATTGTTGGATTCTCAGAGTACAGCTCAGTGTCACCTTCACCAACTTAAAAATAAATAGATGAGGGATCCGGGATTTAACCTGCACCCCAGGCTCTGCCAGGATGAATTGTTAAAAGCTATAGAGAGAATAGTCTCTTTCCCCCAGAGATTAGCACACATATTTTGCTCATCTATCTATCTATCTATCTATCTATCTATCTATCTATCTATCTATC
>JAJPUD010001159.1:282777-335398 GCA_023553655.1 Myrmecobius fasciatus | reverse complement strand
ATCTATCTATCTATCTATCTATCTATCTATCTATCTATCTATCTATCTATCTATCTATTTTCACTCCCTAAATAAGCTCTAATCATATAAAATTCTAACGTATAGTCTTGGCAGAGACCTTAAGAAAGTATACACACATGACTTGAATCCACAAAATTCTCTGATGAGAGACAACAGGAGATGTAATACTGAAGCACAAATCTTTCCTTCTTTCCCCAGCATGGTGCTCTTGAGCAATAATTTGGGTAAAGGTTGGCCAGGGGAGGGAAAAGGAAAAGAAACAAAAGATTAGGATAATCCTCATATTGGATAATCACCTCATAAGTAACTGTGAATTGGGCCTGCCTACCCAAAGGGGTAATTGCTCAGGACAGCAGGTGTGCTGGTTGGTAGGCCTGCTGCATTTGACTGCCTAGGATGAGGAAATGGCAACAAAATGCATTAGAGTGATTCAACACAAATGAAGACGTGCAATGCTCTTAGCAGGACTTTTTAATCTTTATTACATCAAAATGAGATCTGATAAGGCTTACATAACTCATAAAGGGACATCAAGCCAAGTGCTCCTATATTTAAATTTGAAAAAAAAAATGGATGCAGATGCTTCTGAGCAGACTAAACTTCCCTCTTTCCATTTTCTCCCATCCTTGGAAGCTGTTGTGAACATAAACCAAGTATTTTTGTAACTGTGCTTCACAAAAAAGAGTCATTGGAAAGAGGGCATGGGGAGGGAGATGGAGGAGATTATGAAGTGAACAAATCCTTTTAATGGATTTTGGACTTCATGCCGAGCAACAGGTGGCTCTCTAGAACCAGCCTGAGGACATGCTCAGAGAGCCCTAGTCTGTATGGCCTGGCTTTTCTTCTTTGCAGATGCAGGACAAACTTGAATGGGGAAGAGAGGGAGTGGGATTGTAAGAGTTGGTGGATCTCTGGATTCCAGGGTCTTGAAACTGTTGATCCATCCCCAAGAAGGCTCAGAAGGTGCCATCCAGCAGGCAATTGTTAATGATGTAGTGACACAGGATCATCACAACTCACCCTTTGGTGTCTTTTGTGCCTAAAAATCCTGGCACTTTGCAGTACCACCCAACTCACAACTTCTCTATTAAAATATATGACATTGAGGAATGCAAAAGGCCACTTGTGATGTACCTGATAGATGACTCTAGAGACACACTGCTCTGCCTTAACAGGTGTCACATGAGTGTCTTGTGCTTCTTATTGTCAAAACAATCAACTGTACAGAGGGGACAAAGTATAAAGTATGGATTAGGAATAAAAGTTCAGAGATTCAGAAGCTCCCACTGGTAATTGTTTTATCTAGGTTTTAAAGCAGGAGAGAATTAAATACTCTTGTTAGGGATGGGGGAAGCTGTTGCTACCTTTCTGCTCCCATAGCTCAAATGCTCTCCCTCCAAGATTGTATTAACAGGAATAGAAGCAGCTGAGCCTGGACTTACAGGATGACAACATTTCCAGGGAGCTGGATGTCTGCTGAGAGAGCCATGAAGGGAGTCATAAAATGTAATGAGAGCCTGAATGCACCATGCAGCTTTATGGAGCAATATTCCAGGCAATTAGATGGGTCAAACTGATGAAAATGACTCATGAAATTTGTGCTGCAAAATAGGGCTTTGGAAAATAATCTGGCTGTTCAATCAAGACACTAAGCATTTAGAAGAAAAGATAGACTTCTACCACTGGGAACTTTATTTATGATAATTGTTTTGATGCACAAGGGAAGAGTTAATGGACAATTTAGTTTATGCTATATTCTGGAAAGGGAGTAGTATTTATTTTTAATTTTGTTTCTGGATATATTTTTAAAGAAGAATTCACTGATTTCAAGTTTTTATTGCCTCATCTCTTGAATGTTTTGAAAAACTGTAAAATTTCAGTCTGTATATTTCTCTGTCCTTGGAGAAAATGGTTTAGTGTAGTCACATTCAGAGAAATAGCATGCTAAGCTGGATAGTACATTTAATTTGGAGTTAAAAAAACACCTGGGCTTGAACACACTTATGACAACTTCTAGCTGTGTAGCTGGGTAAATTTTTGACTGTTTGCTTATCTATCAGATGAGAATAATAGATTTTGTTCAATTGACTTAGGTTATTTGGTGATCATATAAGGCACTAGATATTTCAAGACAGCTTGAAAAGTTAGAAGCAATGTATAAACATGAAGTGGTATTATATTTTTTTGTTTAATTTGTTTATGATAATCTTGATAAACTTCTCTGGCTCCAAATTTGTGATGTAAGTCTCCTTTGATGAAATTCATTGGAAACAAAATTCATAGAACTGGAAATCAGGAGACCTGTGTTTTTTGGAAGGTTGTTCTATCAGAGATGAAAGAGCAGAGACCTTCTGAAGGAAAGAACTCATGTAATTTTGTAGACTATGTAATGCCCCTAGTGATGACACAGAATGTTAATGGGAAGATCCAAGTGTCTGTGGATGGCTGAACTTGGAAGAAGAGAATTAAAGTAGACTGATATACCAGATCCTGAATGCAAGATGTTCTGAATTGTTTTTTTAGACAGAAACCATTGGATTTGAATCTTAGTTTCACAAGGTTTATACTATCACATGTACATGCAAAGGAAAATAAGGGGGAAATGATGTGTCTGTCCAACAGGATTCTACTAAGTTGAATATATATCCCACAAAGAATTTCAAGGATACTGGTTATAGTGACTTGTGGAGAAGGTACCTGGAGATATATACTACCTAGAGGTGTCAGTATATCTGGGTGATCTCCTCTTCTGACAGATTTTGTAAGGGTCTTGGTTTGGGAAATGACTTAAGCAGGTCACTGAAACTCTTAATGTCTGTTTGCTAATCTATCAGATGAGAATGATAGACTTTGCTCAATTTTCTTAGATTATTTGGTGAATCATATAAGACATTAGATATTTGAAGACAGTTTGAAAAGTTAGAAGAAATGTGTAAACATGAATTATTGTTGTATTATTGTTACAAAACAACTTAGTTGCCTTAATTCAATAACCAGAATGCTTTAGCATCATAGTGTTAGCAAAGCAAAATCAGCAGACTACTGAACTGTGGGGCTGGAAAGACAACAGTAACCCTGAAGAATATTCCAGCTTCTTTCTCCCACTTGGAGCTACTGAAGCCAACATATAAATACAAGAATCAATAGGAAATTATTGCTGATATTTCAGAGTAACCCTCATGAGGGAGGTTCCTACATGTAAAGATCTATGTAATGGCAGAAAGAGAAAGGAGACAACTAGGTCATTGTAGTTGAATAGTCTAGGTTAAAGTACTCCTTACTGTCTATGGCTGTATTATTTTTCCACTGTGAGAATCCCTTTGGGTAGAATGGGAGTGTTTTATGTGGAGGCAGAATGGATGTATCTTATATGGCAGGCCATGCTGCCAAGCTGCCCAGGGTCTGAAGTACCAAGAATGCCTGAAGAAATGACAGTGATGTATATGTATCATACAATATCAAAGGTGTATCTTTGACTTTACTTTTGGAATTGCTCCCACTCTCTTGGGGTATCTGTTAGAAATTGGAAAACTCTTCTAGTTAAAGGTCAAAGGACCCTGACATGCAGTATAGTTGAAGGGTACAAAAAACACTCAACTGTCTGTGCCTTCCCTCAAAGAAACTTGGGTAGGCTCTGCATTGATTAGCATAGGGCAGAGTTCTCATCTTGGGATCCATAGACCTCCAAGTGCTCATGGGTTGATTTCAGTGGTTCCATGAACTTGGAAGGGAAAAAATGCATATTTATTTTTACTAATCTCTAATTGAAAAGTGGCATTCCCTTCAATTATTTAATTTTTTTAATAATAGCTTTTTATTTTCAAAATACATACAAAGATAATTTTCAACATTCACCCTTGCACCCTTACACATATTTCCAAAATGTGCACTACACAAGAAAAATCAGATCAAAAAGGAAAAAAAATGAGAAAGAAGAAAAAGTAGGCAAACAAGAACAAAAAAAAAGGTGAAAATACTACGTTGTGATCCACATTCAGTCCCTACAATCCTCTTTCTGGATGCAGATAGTTCATTCCATCCCCTTTGATTATTTAAAAACATTATTCTGAGAAACATTCTGTACGCTTCACCAGATTGCCAAAGGGGTCAATGACGCAATAAAAGTTTAAGAAACCTGACATAGAGGAAAAGAATTTGCTATTGGACCCAATACAATGTTATTTCTTTATTTGTTTATTCAAATGAAGGAAGAAATTATAAATTATGGAAAATGAGTTTTCTCATTAGTCAGAGGAAGATAAACATTTACCACATGGGCCACAATTTAGCTTTTTAATTTTCACTGTCTGTAAAATGAAGCTTTTCAAACCTGTTTCTCTAGGCAGTTCTGGGTTTTGATTGAATTAAGGAAAATACATTTATTACCTGCTTATAGTGTGCAATCTTGTCTTTGTCAGTCATTCCAGTTGTGTCTGACTTTGTAATGACCCCATTTGGGCTTTTCTTGGCAAAGATATTGGAGTGCTTTGCCATTTCCTTCTCCAGCTCATTTTATAGATGAGGAAACTGAGGCAAAGAGAATAAATGACTAGCTTAGGGTCATATACTAGTAAATGTCTAAGACTGGATCTGAATTTTGTTCTTTGTGACTCAGACTCAGCACTCTATCCACTGAGCCACCTACCTGCCCCCAAAAGTGTGTACAAAGCATTGTCCTAAGAGCTGGAAATAAATAGAAAAGCAAGACAGTCCCTGTTCTCAAGGAACTCACATTATAATAAGGAGGGAAAACACATAATAGGTTTAGCTGCAAGCCAAATGCAAATGTCTCATGATTTTTAGGATAGAGTGGCAAAGAAGATAATAATAAATCTTATTTAGTGTCACTTCAAGTGACAAAAATTATGTTGCTTTCTGATGCTAGGGATAGTGCCAAGAATTTTGGTGGAAAGAACTTTGGCTGCTGGATTAGAAGTGGAGCTAGTGGTCTAGGAGGCCCTGCTATTGTTGAGGTTGGGAAAGGGGGTCATGAGGTGTCTGAAAAGAATTTGCAGGCTTGAACCCATCTCCTTAGCAAAGGGGCAAAGTTTTATTGCAATAGTAACGCCATTACAAAAACAGGCTTGAATTCTAAGGGAACTCAGCAGAGAAAGAGAAGCAAGGAGATACATTTATAAAGCTTTCAATCATAGTAGGCTAATTCTGTGGCTCATAGGTAGGAAGGAGTGGTCTCCAAAAGGAGTGGTTCTCCTTGACCATTCCTTGACCAGATTATTACTGACAAGATTATCAGTCAGCAATAAATGGAGGAGTGGTCTCTGGAATCAGACAGATTGGATGTGGGAGTTTCCTGAGGCAAATTCCAAATATAGAAGATTCAGGACTACTGACTTTTTGTTAGAACAGAACTCCCCCACCCCAACCCACCCCCCACTCCCCTGGGTCAGGGGACCACAGAATCATATTACGTCACTATCTTTGTGCTCTTTGCTTCAAGATCCTAGCATATTTTTTTAGGGTCAGAAGGGGTATTTTTTTTTGTTTTTGGTTTTTTTTAATTTTTATTTATTAATTTTTTGTTTTTTTATTTTTTTTCAGAAGTGGTATTAATAATTTATTTTACTTGTTTAACACATGCCTCCCCATTTCTTCCTAAAATGAATGGAAAACCCCACCAGAGTTTCTGAGTAAATAATGATCAATTTATTAATTATACTAGCTAACAATCAATAAATTGATAGTCAGTGGTTTCTCTCAGTAACCAAAGATCCTCCGGTGGAGGCCCTGTGAGACTTAAATACTTTTCTGAAAGAAAGAGATTCCCCTGACAAGTGAAAATCAACACTGATTGGTGGACTTTGAATGAAGAGGTAGGCTAGAGTTTTCAGCCTGCTTGATCATGAGACTCAGTGGCCTCCAACAATTTGGGCAGGGGAATCCATCTCCATTCAGACCTCTTTGGTTGGCTTTCACCTTCATGAACTGTGTCACCCTTAATTTTAATGGAGCAGAGACAGTGATAGGGACCTCTTTCCTCAGGGGAAGAACTTGCCCATTCTGGGTTCTCTTTATCCTCTAAACAAAAGTTAGGTCTCTTAGTTGGGTGGTGTCCCATCTTGCTATCCAATGTCAATGAGTGGCAGACTGAACCCCCAGCACCCTTTCATCAAGCATTTGTACTGCCATGACAACTCAGAACGCTGCTCTGAAATTCCAGTTCTTTTCATCCCATTCATTGCCCTGTTATATATGTTATATATGTATATGTTATAGTTCCCCATGCCTCTGTCTTGTCTTTCTCTTACATGAGAGAATCATATAGGAAATGCTTCCCCCTAGCACTTCTGATTCAATCTTTTTTGTTTGTTTTTGTTTTTTTATTAAAACTTTTTATTTGCAAAACATATGTATGGATAATTCTTCAACACTGATCCTCACAAAGCTTTCTGCCACAAATTTTTCTCCCCTACTCCCTACCTCTCCCCTAGATGGCAGGAAATCTACTACATGTTAATTATGTTAAAATACTTGGCAAATCAAATATATGTATACATATTTCCACACTTATGATTGTTGTGCAAGAAAAATCGTATCTACAAGAAAAAAAAGAATCTGAGAAAGGAAACCCAATGCAAGCAAACATCAATAGAGAGCATGAAAATGTTATGTTGTGGTCCACATTTCACATCCCTCTCTCTGGGTGTATATGGCTTTCTTCACTGAACAATTGGAAGTGGTTTGAGACATTTCATTGTTGCAGAGAGCCATGTCCATCAGGATTGATCATCATGTAATACTGTTGTTGCCATGTATAATGATCTCCTGGTTCTACTCATTTCACTCAGCATCAGTTCATGCAAGTCTCTCCAGGCCTCTCTGAAATCATCTTGCTGGTCATTTCTTACAGAACAATAATATTCCATAATATTCATATACCACAATTTATTCAGCCACTCTCCAATTGATGGGCATCCTTTCAGTTTCCAGTTTCTAGCCACTACAAAAAGGGCTGCCACAAACATTCTATTCTTTCTCAATAAACTCACTGCCTATCATGGATTCAATTACTGTGTCCATGTAGATAACTTCCAAATCTTCTATCTAGCATTAATTTCTCCTGTAAGCTCCAGATCTGCTATCATCAGCTGCATCAGATTTAGTATGACCAAAAAGGACATTATCTCCACAAAATGGACTCCTTATCTCAATTTCCTTTTGCTTTCAAGGGCATTACCATCCTTCCAGATTCTTAAGTCCAAACCATTGGAATCAACATTTCTTTATTCTTGCTCACCCTACATATTCAGTTAGTGTCCAAGTCCAATTAATTCTAACTTTATATCATCTCTTTTATCCTTTCCATTCTTTCAGCATTCAAGATTCTAGTTGATGCCCTTTTTCATCTCTTGGCTGCACATTGCAAGAGCTGCCAAATCATTCCCTATGGTATTTGCAAAGCATAGGATTAACTGTTACTGCACTGCTCAAGAAACTTCAGTGAGTCCCTCTTGTTGGCAGAATACAATGACAACAATAGCTAATATTTATATAGTGCCTACTATGGGCCTGGTACTATGCTAAGCACTTTATAATTACTATTTCATTTGATTCCTACAACAACCCTAAACAGTGGGTGCTATTATTCTTATTTTACAAATGAGAAAACAGGTAAATGCCTTTAAGAAACATTCTAATGAGGAGACAACATTCAAACAATTGTATACAAACATTATGGGATAGAAAGAGAATGATAGCACTGGGAGAGGACCCTTTGAGCCTCTCTTGAGTCTGTGGGTGGCAAGGACACTGTCACTAATTCAGAGGCACAATTATCCTATGATAATTTAGCCCATAACTGCTATTCTCTTCTCCAAAATGCATGAGGAGAAACCATAGAATAACATGACTGTTTTTACAAAACAATTATATCCTAAGTTTCACATGTTCATAGTTTCCATCCTTTTAAACTATCAACTTGGCACTCTCTGCAATGACTCCAGGGGTGGTATTTCTGTGCTCAGAAAATGTGTGTTCCTCCTCCCCCTCTTTGGGGCTTTTTCAGAGCCTGAAGCACATTCTTTTGGTCGTCCCCCATGGTGACAAGTCTTTGTCCTTTGCGGGTGGATATGATTTTTCAACATGGCAAAGATTCCCTTAGAGCCAAGTATTGTGAATAAGGTGGATAATACCATTTTTGGGTAAAAAAACCAAGATGTGACTGTAAAATAACACTAGTTATTTTGTGTGACTTATAAACTGCCTCTAAAGGCAATTGCCGCAGACATGCATTATGGGGCAAAGGCAGCAGCACTGGAAAGCATGGCTGATTCCCTCCCCCGAACCAGGTGAATACTTTAAAGGAAAACATCTATTCGGATAACTAAGCTATGTGATATTCATTAGAAAGGCAGTCACTTTACCTTCTGGTCCTGGAAATTTATAGAGAAAGTTTTTAGTTAGAGATGAAACAATTCAAGATAATTGATGCTTTCCCTCAAGACCTGAAATTGAAACAATCCTTTAGCTAGCAGAAATATCCGAACTTAACAATTAACTAGTAAGAATAATTGGTTAAATTAGAGAGCTATCAGTTTGTGCTTTTTCTTCCCCCCTCCTTCCCCTGAATGCCCTGGAGTCAGAAGTCTTTCCCTCAGTTTTTTTATTTTCCTGTGTTGTCTTTCTCTCACTAAATCCCAACTTCTTAAAACTATGGGTCATGACTCTATATGGAGCCTTGTAACTGGATGTGGGGGCTGCAAAATTATGATTTGTTATCAGTAAATGTCCTACTCTAAACTAGTTATGTCAGGTTTGTTGTACTGTTGTGTTGTTCTGCTTGCTTCAAGCTTCAGAATTTCAAGTTTTAGCTCTTCTGTGAGTTGTTTGTTCAAAAAAGACACATACAGTAGCAATGGGATGATTGTCTCTAGTAAAGGTAGTGGTTCTGCCAGTACTAATGGTGTATTGTAGAGCAGGGGTTCTTAAATTTTTTCCATTTGCCACCCCTTTTTGCCCAAGGAATTTTTATGCAGTCTCAGGTATATAGTTATACAAAATAAGTGTACAAATCAAACATTTACTAAAAATAAATCAAATTTATTTTAAAACATTTCTTTGGTATATATTTAATTTTACCTTTTACTAAAGATGAAAGCAAATGTACATACCAATGAATAGGATATATTTATTTACTTTTACATAAAGAATTAAATCTTGATAGAATATTTGATACCTTTTACTATTGCCAGATTTTTTGCAACCCTCACATAACAACTCCATCTGGCTTGTCACCGATTTCATGATACAGATTTAGCACTAGTAAAACCTTTGGTATTCTTTGTGCCCAAGATTTCAAGCAAAGCCAGTTAGGAACACTGAATTCCCAAAGCTAAATTTCTGCTCTTAAAAAAAGTCTCACCCCGGCTCATATCTCTTCTTCTCAAGAAATAGCTTTACAACAGTCAGTAAAATGAGACAATCTAAGAGACACCAGTGAGAAGTTTGGTTTCTCTCTAATTTCATCTGTTCACATTAGAGTAATAAAGAGGCTGGTCCAATCCTTGGTGATACTGTTATCATTATACTCCTTACCACTCCCACAATTCAGCTACCTTAGCAAGGTTCTACCATAAAGTCCAACTTCCACCTAACTTCTAAGTATCTATGTAATCTGCCACACTATTTGTCTCTCATAACCCTTCCTCTGAGTTAATAAAGGACAGATTGCAGCAATCTTAGAATCTCATGTTTGAAGTTATACCATCCTATTGATAAGCTCTTCCATTCTTGGTAGCTAGGTGGGCATTGAGAGAGAAAGCCTGAATTTCTGTAAACCATCTGGAGGTAAAACTACTCCTGGAGGCAAGCAGGGAGGAATACTGATATGATTATCTCTTTAAGTGGATCTTTTGATTTTGATCAGGCCTTTTGTTATCCCAAATAGGCCTTTATTATAGTAGGCTCTGGTTGAACTCCTTGTTCAATTCCTTGCATTATTGACAAACCCAGCAGTTTACTGTGTGGAATCAGAAGTTATGATGTCAATCCTGGAGGTTATTTTTCTCCTATAAAAGAACCTACCTGTACCTCAATTCCCTGCTAAATTCACTTTTAAGGAATTTAGCCTGTCTTATGGCATTGTGGATTCATTAGGACATTATCTGCCAAATGATGTCTTCCTCCTAATTAATGGCAAATTCCACGAGGAAATTTTTTCCAACCTTTCCCTTTGTTAATGGCTAAAACTCCCCCTTTTGAAACTAAGCCCACTTCTAACATTGTAATAATAAAATCTTTGCCTCTTGATTTGGAAAATGTCCAAGTATACAAATTCTTTTGAGACATCTCTCAACATTGGCCCAAGACCCCTATATACTTTTGTGGTTCAAACTGCCTCTCTCAAAGACTATGCTGCTTTCACCACATATCTTATATTTAATGATAATTTCCAGTGTTGGCCCATAAATATATAAATTCAAAAATCATTTCTTAAGTGTGACTAGAGAGTGAATTCAAGATCCTTTGAAGGCAGGGACCAGGTCTTACGATTCTCTTGTTTCACAAGTTCTCTAACATCTAAAGGCTGAGTAATAATGATTGCCGAGGAGAAAAAGAAAGGTCTTGATTGCTCAACTGGCTTAGAATGCCAGTAAAAAGAAAGCTGCTTTCCTAATACTAATAAATTTTCTCATGATTTTCTATAAACATCTACTTCTTACTTAAGACTGAGTCTTGGGGGAATCTTGCCAGAGGCTTTTCCAAGGAGATACACCCTTACAGGGCAGCCCATTCCTGAGTTCCCTTTTGTTTGTCTTTATTTTTCATTTTCAAGTTTAATCCTTGTGCTCTTGGCAGCAGAGGACTCCTTAGGATGACTAACATATTACAGGCTCATCAGTATTCTAGGATTACGGGTAATGTTACTGGCAGCCCACACTGGGGAAAAGGTAACCTCTGGAATTCTTAGTTACCATTTGTTGTGTCAACATTCTTTACTGGAGTTGGCACATATATAAGTCTGGATGGCCTTCTCCTTCTCTACTCTACCCCCACTTGTTACCTGACATAGGACTTTTTAAATTTTTAGGTTATTTATTTTTAGGGAAGCCGAAGAGAGTAAATGAATAAAGGAGAAAGGAAAAAGTGAAATATTTTGCAGGATGATTGCAGATGACAAATTCTGCCCATTTTTCACTTTAATCAATCTACTGGGGGTAGCTCCCAATCAGACTTCCTGATGTGCTGTTGGTAAGCAGGTATTGTATGTAGGCATTAGCATAGTCTCTTTCCTCCTATAAATGACTTTCCTCCTGTAATTCATCTTTATGAAGAACTGGGAATTAAAAAAAATAACAATTCTACTTAATCAATGCCTCCCCCAAAACCCCCAAAAACCCTTTCTTAAGAAATACCCACTACAATTGTCTTCATCTTTAAAGGGCCACTACTAGTAGGAGCATCAGAAGTCCATTACAACTCATATAGATAATTGATATCATTAGTATTTGTACATAATCATAATCATATTTCTTAGACTGCAGTTACAGTAAATGCTGGAAATGATCCTGAAGGGCAGGCATACTTCTTCAAGTCTGATTTGTAAAACTATAACATGTAAATTATCATTTTAAGCAAGAATATATGGGGATTTCTGATGCCCTCTGCATCTATACCCATGATCCTGAAATCAGTAAAAAGAAAAAAAATCAAACAAAAGACATTAGATTCAAGCAAGCAAAAGGAAGCCTCTGGAAGTGGACCTTGTAACTTAAGGTAATGAAGAAATGAAATGAAAATTGCAAAATGAATTTGATGGTGTGTCTTTATTGACAGGATTGATTATATTATACAGTTTCATTTTGGATGGACAACATCCAAATTAGGGATGGCAAAGATGTCAAGTCACTTTCTCACCATATATTACCTTTTCTCCATCTTTCTCAAGGCTCCTTTTGCCATAATTTTGTTTTTTGATTGACTAAATTCATCTGTCTCTGTGCTCCACCTATGTCTGTCCTTAATGCTGGAGTACTTCTTGCTTCAACATAACCAATTCCTTACCCTGAAAAAAAGTTCCCACTTCCTCAGTGAGGCTCTGAGGTGTCAGGAGGAAAGCAATATGATTAACATTTGCAAATGCTTCAAAAGATATCAGATTTACACTAAGGAATGCAATCATTTGGGCATTTTAAAGTAAGACTTGTTAAGCCAAGGGAATCTCTAATTGGTAGAATTTCAAGTAGTGAGTCAAAGCAAAGAATTTCTATAGATAAAAAAGTTAGAGTAAGGTTTTTTGGTGGGGGAGGAGGAGAGGAGCGAGAGACCTTCTTTAAATTTTATCCCTGTAGACAATTACCAGTTCTATATATGAATAAGATCACTATGATTCTAAGTAAGAGCAAAGTCATACACAAAAAAGGTGATTTCTTGACTTGAGAACTATTTTATAGAAAATTGCTCCTAGTTGTTCTAAAGTCTAGACCAGTGATCTCCTCACTAAGAAGGGGGGTTGCACGGGATGAACAGTTGAGTTCAAAATCTAAAATGGTTGAAATTTATATCAGAGATCTCATTACATTATGTTCCCACTCAAACCCACCTCCAAAGTTCCCCATTTAAAAAAGAATTAATTAATTTAAAACTTAAATGCAAAATAGAAAAATATTGCTATGTACATAATGGAATGTGAGAGGATTAAACAGATGAAGTAATGAATTTCCATTTCAAGAAAGCCTATATGTTGTGCCCAGAACTGTCCATCTTTTTTTTTTTGCTTCCTTTTAGATTTTCTTTTGTTCTCTGTTGAATACTTTTTATTTTACTCTCCCTCCCCCCACTTTCTTCCTCACCTCTATCAAGAAGGCTATAATTAAGCATGGGCATCTCTGTGTGTGTGTGTGTGTGTGTGTGTGTATACCTATATACACCTATATATGTACAAATCCCCATATATTTATAATTATACATATGTGCATTCATAGACATCTATATAAGATTGTATTATGCTTGTTTGTCCTCTGTTTCTCTGAAGGGATAATATCATCCTTCAAAAGTCTAAGTCTTTTCATATTTTTCTAAATCTTTCAACTCATCATTTCCTATACCATGGCAATATTTTAATCTTATATTGTTTTTTAAAAAAATATTCCAAAACAATATTGATAAACATGGCTGACATACATCACAGTTTCCCTATTTTTTTCTCTTTTGATTATATCTGTTTTAGCTTTAACTTTGAGATCAATGATTACTACCCGTTTTGTTTTAATAAATTCTACTTCTGATCATTGTTATTATGTTTCTATATGTCTCTTATTTCCTTTCCCTGCTAACTCCTATTCTTTACGTCTGCCTGCTACCTTGCTTTGCTATTACTTAACCTGCCCCTCAATGTTCTGTTAAGGGCATCAATATCTTCCCAGTCACCCAGGTTCACAATCTTAATTTCAAACATCCTTTCACTCAGTTCACATTTGCAATAAATTACCATCTCTTTCTGCCTTCTCAGCAACTCTACATTCTGTTCTTTTTCCTATACTCCTTGCCTCAAGTCTCTCCCCACTGCAATATCCATTCTTCACCAATTGCCAACATTATTTTCCTAAAGCACGGTTCTGAACTTATCAATCCCTTACTCAATAAACTCTAATCACTCCCATCTGACTCAAGGATAAAATATAAACTGCTCTGCTTGGCATTTTAAACCCTTCATAATCTGGCTCCCTACTCCCTTTCCAGCCTTATTATGCTTAATGTCCCTTTATACACTCTGTAGTTCAGTCAAACTGACCTTCTTGCTATTCCTCACACTCACAAAAATCCAACTAAAATCCATAAATGTGAATAGGAAATTATGATAGGATACCATCTATTAAGCAGAATGGCATAAAGAAAAAAGTCATTGGATGCAGATCAATTGGAGAATGGCTGAATAAATTATGGTATATGAATGTCATGGAATATTATTGTTCTGTAAGAAAAGACCAGCAGGACGATTTCAGAGTTGCCTGGAGAGACTTGCATGAACTGATGCTAAGTGAAACGAGCAGAACCAGGAGATCATTATATACGGCAACAACAATATTACATGATGATCAATTCTGATGGACATGGCTCTCTGCAACAATGAAATGTTTCAAACCAGTTCCAATTGTTCAGTGAAGAAAGCCATATACACCCAGAGAGAGGGATGTGAAATGTGGACCACAACATAACATTTTGATGCTCTCGATTGATGTTTGCTTGCATTGTGTTTCCTTTGTCTGATTTTTCTTTCTTGTAGATACTATTTTTCTTGCACAACAATGATAAGTAGGAAATATGTATACATATATTCGATTTGTCAGGCATTTTAACATAATTAACACGTAGTGGATATCCTGCCATCTAGGGGAGGGGTGGGGAGTAGGGAGGAAAAATCTGTAACAGAAAGCTTTGTAAGGGTTAATGTTGAACAATTACCCATACATATGTTTTGCAAATAAAAAAAAAAGGATACCATAAAAATTGTCTATATGTACAAAAAGGAAAAAAATCCTCATCATTCTATCATAGATATAGATGCTAGAGATTAGTGAGAGTCAACACAAATGATCAAGCATTTTTGAAACAGCTAATATGTATGAAGCACTATAGTAGGTCCTGGTTGAAAAGAGGTAAGTGGTATTCCAGCACTAATATTACAGGTACTAGTGTCAAAGACTGGCAAAATCAGAAATATCATGTTTGAATTTCTTTACTTTTTGAATTTTTTAAAAAAATAAAGAAATGTTAAAGAAAAAAAGAAAAAATTCATTAAGTAGAATCACATAAAATTCATCATCTTGGCTAGATTAATTGATCAAATTATCTAAATAATTATCTGACAATTATTATTTACAAATCTGCCCTATACCCAGAACACATACACACACACACAAATACATACACACAAGCACACAGATGTTAAAAATAATGAAATATATTTAATCATATTGCTTGTATTAAGAAAGAAAACATTAACATAGTGAAAACAAAATATTTTGGACTGTTAACAAATAAAATTAAATCATTTAAAATAAAGGTTATTTCATTTTTACTGCATCCTTTTAAATTTCTTTTGTGTATGTTTTATGATGTATAATTTATTAATACAATAATACACATACACAATCTGTAGATAAATAAATATGCATATACTTAGAGTGTGTGATCATTTTTTTCCTATTAATGGTATGAGCAAAAAAGTTTGGAAACCAATGCTCTAATCAATTGGAATTCCTCATTCTACTGGGTTGTATAAAACAAAGTAACTCAGGGAGCTTGTATTCCAAAGAGCTAATAGTATTAGAATTTTGCTCTAAGGAAGTTAATTTAATGCTATGAAGGAAACTTCTACTCCCGGGAAAAGATTTGTATCCTGGAAGGTATTTCTTCTATGACAAGTCTTATATTCTGCCTTCGGAAAGTGAATTCCAAGAATCCAATTCACATTAATTCAATTCAAAAATCTTTTTTAAGGTCAGTAAGAACCAAGATTAGGAAAGAGAAAATTTTACCTAGAGCTTAATATGCAAAGGACTATATATAAATATCTATACATACATAAATATAGCTATGTGTACGCATATGTATAGATATGCATGTACATGTATCTATATATAATTTATATATACTCATGTGTGTATCTATGGACATTTTTAATACAACTTTTTAAGGGAATATATTTTAATGCCAGAAAATTCTTCTCTCCAAGGCATATAAAGTCTCCCACATTTGAGTCTTCCTGTTGTGGACAGTATATATTTTTAAAATAGGAAGAAAATGGGACAGTAAATTTTAGGCATTATCTAGGATCCATAAATGACAAACTTGGCATCAAAATTCTAGCCTGGGTAAAGCATGGTGCTGAGTACTAGAAGCTTTATTTGAATAGAAGTGGGTATTCCTTGCACTGAGGCAGATTGTTACTCATTTGTGGCTGTCTATCCTATAAAACTCTAGTTTGTACCCTTCCAGAAGTTAAACAGTGAAGGGGTTACCTAACAGGCCAAGTACCTTCTTTACCTTCTCTTGATAAATGGAATACAGTTGTCCCTTCCAGATCGTAACTTTGCCCCTTTGTGGTTTCAATATCTCATGGGTTGGCATAAGATATTAAATGGGAATCTTTGGGGAATTTTATGGAAGCTGCAGATGACACCTGAAGGCCAGCATACATCACAGAGCCTATGACTTAAATCCAAATTTTACAATAAAGCATTATAAACACCTTGTAAAAGAAAAATAAAAAAAATCAAATTTATTTTCTGCTACAAAGGGAGAGTCAACACCTTTTATGTGGGTTTTTTCGGATCATGGGAGCATAGTTCCCCTAACCCTGGAAGATAGAAGAAATAATTGTATATCACTCAAGAACATGGGATATATATATAAATGATCCCTCCTCGACATGCAACCAGCCCATCTTTTTTATTCATATATTTCTTTGGTTACATTCTTTTTTCTTTGGTTACATCCTTTATTCCACTTCTCGTTCATAGCCTGTAATGCCTTCCCTCCCACACTCCCTTATAACTTTATATTCATTTTTTTAGTGATTCTCTTCATATTTATTCTCTAGATATGTGTGTGTATGTGTTCATTGTCATTCTTATTACAATGTAAGAAAGTAAGTTGAAGTAAGAAAAATACCTTTCTTTTTTTTGTATGTATACTCCAGACCCTAGCATAGTTCCTGGCATATAGTAAATGTTTTAAAAAATACTTGTTGATTGGTTAATTAAAAAGTATCATGGTTTACTGGTAGCTATCATGCATCATTTGATTGTCTTCTGAGTAATACTAATTTTCAATTTTTGGTGATTATAAAGATCCATGGCTCACATAATAAGACATTATAGGATTTTGGTTTTAATGAGAAACTTGTAGTCATAAAAACAACTTTTTAATTTCCCAGATGTAACTTGCTTTTTTCCTCCTGCTCAAATCTGGGTCAATTCACTGTCCATTTAAATGTCTGTTCAAGAGTTGTCTGTCGGTCTATTATCTATGTATCTATCATATTAATGGATATGTATATATAAATATATTTCACAAAGTCACTCAGATAAGTACATATGTATGTATACAAGTACACACACATATATATGTCTCTTGGATAGACACTCAAAAGAGTTACATGTATGAATAAATAAATATGCATGTATGTATTGATAGATGAGTTCTACAGATTGTATATCCGACTATATGTCATAATATAAATAAGCATTTTTCACCTACTTGGTTCTTTGAGTGGTTAGGAAAATTTTTTTTTAAATGGTAATAGATTTTATCCAGAAGGCCCTGCAATGGAATAAGGCTAAAGTATATCATTGTCTTCAAAAAGATCCAGTATAGATCGTAGATTCCAAGGTGAACAGGGAGTGCTGATAGGTGGTAAGATCCTCTAGATGCTCTTGATGGTGTATTGCATTGTACTATTTGCTAGGGATTATATGAACAGAAAAAAAAAACACAGATTCTGCCCTCATGGAGCTTACAATAATCTAAGAGAGGAATATGACGTGCTCCAATAACTAATATAAGGTAGAATAGGATTAATGTTGAAGAAAAGTAGGTACAAGATCTCATACAAACACTTTTAATGAGGAAAAATGATTTCCAATTTAAGGAATCAAATGTTTGTTGGAGGAGGTGGCATTTAAGCAAAGTCTTGAATGATTCACTCATTCATTGATTCAAGAAATATTATTAAGCCTCTAGAGAATTACATGCAAAATATCTTAATATATACAGATGGAAAACTTCCTCTAGATTGTGAGCTCCTTGAGAGCGGGGAGTTCCTTTGATTTTCTTTGTATCTCCAGGTTTGGCCCAGTACCTGGAACATTTAAGGACTTTAATAAAAATTTATTAACTGACAGAAGCAAAAGGTAGATAAGAGGTTCTTGCTCTCCTAAAATATATCGATAATATTATGGTGGTTAAGGATTTAATTAATTAAGCACTGGAATGAGAGACACCTGATGATATGCTAGCTGTTTTAGATGGCATAGGTGCAGATGATGAAGAGATTTGTGACATTATGATTATCATAATGCCAAATGGCATCAGAAGAGATGGGTTTAAATCTTTCTTTAGAAGGTAACTTAACTTTGTTTCCTCATCTGTTAACTGAGGAATATGTATTGAAACCTGTAATAACTACCTCCAGGGTAGTGAGTGGATGCAAGGAGCAAATACATGGCAAACCTTCATGCATATATGAATATTGGGTTTTATTATTATTGGTTCTATTTAAAGAATATATAGCTGAAAACATGTCATATTAAGGATCAAGAGGAAACAGGACATACAGGAGGAATGGTGTTTTTGAAATCCTCAGACTGAGCCATAGCATTAATAAGATTCCAACAGGAGAAATATATTCAAAAGAAGTCCACGCCAATACAGAAATGGCAGAGTCTAGATGAAAGTAACCAGAAGATAACTTGAGTCACCAATTTTTGTGAGTCAACTAGGTAGTACAGTGGATAGTAGGTAGTGCTTGAAATCAAGATAACCTGAATTCAAATATAGCTTCAGACACTTCTTGACTATGCGGACCAAGAAAATTCACTTCCTCTCTCTTTGCCTTATTTTCTTTATCTGTAAAATGGGAATAATAACAGCACCTACGTTATGGAGTTATTATGGAAATCCAATGAGATAATATTTATGAAGTACTTAGCACAATGACTGGTGCATAGTAGGCACTTAGAGATGCTTATTCTCTTTACTGATACCTAGCATAGCATGATTGTTACCAGAATGATTGAAAAACATTCTCCCTTCTCCTCCCTCCCACACTCTCACCCTAGCTGGAGTGAGTACTAAGAATTAGGCAGAATTATGCTAAGTTATGTCAATGACACCACAAGTGAGACCAGGACCATATTATCATTCTCCAATAGTTTCCTAATCTACATTGTGCCCCCCCCCCAAATTGAACTCTTCCTTCCAGTCAAATAAAAATAAGTTAGCAAACCAATCAACAAAATGGCTTCATCCGTTATCATATGCAATATTTCCCATTCATATTCTTCCACTCAACTATTGAGAAAAGGAAAGTTTCATCATTCATTCTCTGGTGCCAAGATTAGCCATTATTATTAAAATAGTAGAGTTTTCTTTTCAAGTGATTCTTGTTTATATTAGAGTAGTCATTGTATATAATATTATCCTAGGAGTTTCCTTCATCATTCTGTATCAGTTCATTCAATTCTTCCTGTATTTCTCTGAATTCCTCTTATTCATTTTTATTATAATAATTAACAATATTAATAAACCACAAGTAGTTTCACCATTCCCTAATTTATAGTAAATATTCTCCTTACAATTTTTTTAAAACTTTCATCCTGCACAAGAGGTTATATTATAAGGATGTCAGAGTAGTTAAGTTTTTAAAGTTCCAGTATGAATACAAGTAGTATCATTATTAGCTTAGGAATCAATGTTTTGTACATGTATTTTAAGAGAAGAGAAGAATTATAGACTGGAAAAAATTTATTTAAAAGATAGTATAATGATACAGAAAGACAGTTAAATACTAACATCATATATATATCTATATCTATCTCTCTATATATATATATCTATGAATTGGTCTATCAATTCTAGAAAGCAATGTGAAATTAAGCCTTTAAAAAGGTGGGTACACAGTCCACACTCTTTGATCTAGAGATACCATTTCTGAACATATAGTCTGAGGATAAATGAAATCCCATTTACACTAAAGCCATCATTGCAGAAATTTATTAGAATATTGCTGCCCTATAAAAGTAAATATGAACAATTAAGAAAAGCATGGGAAAATCTATATGAACAGTTACAGATGAAAATAAGCAGAGTTAGGGGAACAATATAGACCTCAATATGTATGCAGTGTACAAAGAAAGAGAGAGAGAAAAAAAAAGGAGAGAAAGAAGGAAGGAAGGAAGACTTTTAATAACCTAGCTTGGAAAAGACTTCACTCTCCCTGGGTAAAGAAAATGTCCTTTTTCCCCCTTCTTTTCAGAGATGGGGGAACTATGAATATGCAACATAATATAATGTCATATACAATAGTTAAATTTTGTTGAATTTGTTGAATTGTATTTCTCTGTGTCTTTCTCTGCCTCTGTCTCTTTCTTTCCCTCTGTATCTGTGTCTGTGTCTGTCTGTCTGTCTCTTTCCCCACCTGTTCTCTTAAATTAAAAGAATTATAACTTATTTAAGTCATCTATGTGGCTCAGTAAATAGAGTCCAAAATCTATAAAGAAATAAAGAGAGGGAGGAAGGACATAGGATAAAGGTGTGTAGATTTGTTGCCATGGAACAAGATGTGGATTAATGGGAAAGGGATAATAAAGAGGGAGGAAAAAGTTAAAGGGAGATGATAAGGGAGAGATCCATGGATAGGAGGAGGTTAAGTCATGCAAGGCAAGTTAAAGAGTAGAATTAAAATAGAAGAATTAGTAGGGATAGGAAATTATATATGTATATATATATGCATATACATATATACATACATGTATACACACACATACACAAAACACTACAAAGATCGAGAGTAGAATTCATTAAAGAAAAATAGAAGAGCTAGTCATCATTGATCTTAGACAGTGTCAAACTTAAAGATTCAATCAAGAGGGAAATCTGCATTATATATCAGCCATTTTAATATTGTTTTAGATGCATGTCTACATATGTCTAAGAGCATGTGTATGTATGCACATATGTGTATGTATGTATGTATGTAGATGTATGTGTGGGGATTGAATATATACATACATGTTGCACACACACACGCACACACATACACCTGTGCTTAATTGTAGCCTATTTGGGGGAGATGGGGAGGGGATAAAAGGGAAAAAAATAGTAAAGAAAAAAATGCACAGTAGAGTACCAAAGAATAACTTCCAAGGAAGCAAAGTTGGATAGTCATGAATATATAATCTCTTTTATTATTATATATGTTTTCTTGAAATGAAATTTTATTGCTACATATTTTAAGTTGGACACATGATAGTTTTTTATTTTTATTTCCCTTTTATTTCTTTTTTTATTTTGTATTTAGTTTTAAATAAATAAAAAGAAAGGAGCGAAAAGGAAATTCCTATCTTTCCTTATGTCAGGAATCATTTTTTTTATATATATATATATATACATACACATATATGTATGCATATATGTGTGTGTGGATATATGTATATCCACATATATGTGTATGTATACATACATAAATGCAATATCAAATTAACTTCTTACAAATTAATTTAGTGTTGCATTTTTATATTTTAATAAATTCAAAACCCACTAAAATTCTGTTTCTAAGAGTTTTTTTAAGTTAAAAAAATTCTTTTTCCTAACTTTTAACTATGTAAATAACAGATTTTTATAGGAGATTACATTCATCATTTTTAGTGATAAAAGTTTAATTTTTAAATGTTTTACAAAAGTAATAGCTTCATACTGCCATTAGCTAACATCTCAAGTCATAATATATTCTTAGGGTTAAGATTCTTTGTTTACAACAGTGCATGCAAATCTGTATTTTAATTTCCTTCTTAATTCTGATGCTGAGGCCTGAATTTTTTGTCATATCTAATAAATATCATTGTTTCATCTCATAATATGACTGACAAAGAACTCATATTAGAAGCAGGAAAAGTGTCAACTCTGCCATTTTCTCAGTTACTTGTGCTTGTATTGTTAGAATCCCTTCAGTGTATGAGTATTTTTTCTGGCATCTTTCTAGACCACTTGTCCCTTTTCCAAGGGCTAGTTTAGTAAATGGCAATTAGGTGGCATAGTGGATAAAGTGCTGTACCTGGAAGTGTGAGGATCAAATGAGATAATAATTGTGAAACACAGCACAGTACCAGGTACATAGTAGACCCTTGTTGAATGCTTGTTTTCTTCCATCCTAATATTATATTAGGTTTTTACTGAATTATTTCACCCTATTGACACATATCAAGTTTTCTATCCACTAAAGCTCCTAGATCCTTTTCTTATCCTAACTGTTGTAGCTACACCTCCTCCTACTTTATTGAGTACTGGGTTTAAAAAAACAACCTTATTTTCTTTACATTTATATCATAATAGCTAATCTATTTAGATGTATTTCCACTGTTCTATCCTGTGATGGACTTTTTGTATGCTGATTTTGTCAGCTAATATATTTACTTTCCCTTCCAGTTTTGCGTAATCTACAAACCTCATCCAAGTCATTGATAAAAATTTTGAACTGGCATTGGCCAAGAACAGAACCTTACTTCACCCTATTAGAGGGCTCCCTTCAGATTCACATCTCTTTATTAATCATTGTTCTTTTGGCATTGTTATTTAGCCGGTTCCCAACTATTTAAATTTCTTTTTATGGAGCTCATACTCCTCTCCTTCTTGTCCAAAAAGGATTTAGTGCAGCTTTGACACTCGCCTTGATGAAATCAATGTAAACAATGTCTATGGCATTACCTTGATTTGATAATTTAATTACCCAGCCTGGAAAAGGAAAAGGTAGTCTGCTACAACCTGTTTTAGCTGATCCCTTTTTGATTCAGTAATCAATTAACAGAGGTAGAGCTTCATTGAATAATGGAATTGAATCTGACCCTTAGACCCTGCTAACTGTGTGACTCTGGACAAGTCACTTAGTGTCCTTGTGCCTCAGGTTCCTTATTTATAAAATGGGGATAATAATAGAACCTATTTCACAGGATTGTTGTGAGGATCAAATGAAATAGTATGTATAAAGTGCTTTGCAAATCTTAAATGCTGATGATATGTTGGATTAAGTCCTGGTCTATCCAGACTCTATCTAGAATATTATGCTCAGTTCTAGACTGTTTTAGGAAGGATATTTATGTTATTGAATATTCAGAGAAGTGTAAGCAGAATGGTAACAAGCATCAAGACCACACCATATGAAGATCTTTTCAATGAACTGGGGGTATTTAACCTGAAGAATAGAAGATTCAAATGTTTCTTCAATGTCTATCTTCAAAGGCCTGAAAGATTGTGATAGAAAAAAAGGTTAGATTTATTGTCTTTAACCTTAGAAGGAAGAAGTTACAAAAGTTTTTAATAGGCAATTTTCTTTAGATAGAGCTGTTCAAAGGTATCCAAATGGAGTGCTCTGGGAGGTAATGGTTTTCTTCTCAGTGAATATCGTTGTTTTTTTCTTCTTCTTTCTTTCTTTCTTTTTTTTTAATTAAAGCTTTTTATTTGCATAACATATGTATGGATAGTTCCTCAACATTGATCCTTACAAAGCTTTCCCTTACAGATTTTTCCCCCAGTCCCTTCCCCTCCCCTAGATGGCAGGAAGTCCACTACATGTTAATTATTTTAAAATACTTGACAAGTTGAATATATGTACACATATTTCCATACTTATCTTGATGTGCAAGAACAATCGTATCTACCTGAACAAAAAAATATCTGAGAAAGGAAACCCAATGTAAGCAAACATCGATAGAGATCAGTGAATGTCTTTGAGAAAAGCCTAAATGGATCACTTGGGAATATAAAAGGGATTCTCACATGGATTGACCATGAAACTGCTGAGTTATTTTTCATCTATGCTGTTTATACTAGACTATCCAACCTTCAATTACTCAGGTTCCAGACAAAAGGGGTCAAGAGTGTCAATAATTCAAAGATCTATGATTTTTTAACCACTTGGAAACTCCTATCATTGATGCAAATCAGAACTTCTCTACAGTTTATAGTGGTAGATACTATAGACTATTGGCTGAGACACATAAATGAAATTTAGTGACTTTAGAATTGAGTGAAAATGCATTTAAAACATTTTGCCGGGAATCACAATCAATGAGCTCATTGGTCTATAGTTTAAAAACTATACCTTCCTCCCTTTTGGTCAGTCTAAACAATATATGCTCTTTTCTCCTACAACATTTCTCCTGTTTCCTATATGTAAGGGAGGAGATTCACCTCTATCCAATTTAATCATAGATGGCCCTGATGTCTTTACTGAAGCAATCATTTTTAAAAGTTAATTAGGTATTTATTATACTATGTTATATAAATGCTTGTTTTATTTTATTCAATAAATTAAAAGTAAAATAAGTAAAAAAAGGTAAACTTGGCATGAAAAAACCATAATCAATTTGAAAGAATCATTAGGAAACTGGATCATTGCATAAAGTAGATGACGACATACAGGATATATCATCATTAGATGAAGAAAAAAAGTCACATCCAATGGATCCAGAGATACTACTTCAAAGTACTCTGGGAGTTGGACTAGTTTAATAGTGGTCAATTGAACAGTGTTTGAATCTAGTGGCAAGAGACTTTTGAGAGAGAATTACCCTTGAGGAAGAAATCAGAGTGTTCTTTCAGTTTTTTTCCCTTCCTGAAACCTGAGAAGATTGTTAAGTTCTAGAAATCCATCAGATTCTCCACCAGCCCCTGGAGAATTTAGTGGCAGCAAGAATTTTAGTGGCTAAGGAGTAATAAAGTGCTGTTGATAAGTATAGAAAGATAGTCATTCAAAAATGGTGACAGTTTCTGAAAGTGGGATCATTCATGTTGAAAGTAGTGTAACCTATAAACTCTAGAAAATCACCAATCCTTGGAACCTAGAAAAGAGCTCCACCTCAGGAGAACTTTATGAGCACTCAAAATGGAAAAAAAAATGTATTCTCTACATTTGTGTCTATTACCTTTGTACTTTAAGGATGAGCCATTCTCTTCAGTGATCTTGTATGAGCAAGTGAAAAAATATGTCCTTGAATTAGAGACATTATATTTCTCACAACTAAACTTCCTATACCTTCTTAGTAAATATCCTTTCCTAAAAGTTAATTGGGGCTATTGGCTGAAAATTTAAATGTTGTAGGTGGGGGCTTATGAGTGACAGCATTAGAAACCACAATCCTTCAGAGTTATCCTGAGACCTTTGAGAGAAGGTGTAGTTACATGCTCTCTGGAGACCATGCCCAGCCATGGAAATGGGAACTGAGGTATTTTCTCAGAGAGGGAAACATATACTATTTTTCAAAGAACATTATCAGTCTCAGCAATTGCATACAACATTTTTAAAGTACACTGACATAATCCTTCTAGATCTGGTGACTTAAATTCATTGTGAACAGATAGGCTCACTCTTAGTAATAGCTCAGTTTTCTTGAGTTTCACTCCCTATTAGTCATTTTTGTTTTGTCCTTTTCAACCTCAGGACTATTCTCCCTGGTAGCAAAAACAGAAATAAAATAGGAGTTGAGTAATTCTGTATTTTCCAGGTCAACTTTTATTGTTATTCCATCCTCCCTGAAGGTCAGTCTCATACTTTCCTTGATCATTTCATAGATATATTTTTAAATTAAGATTTGTTTTGTTTATTTTTAGCATTTATTGTAAGTAGCTCAGGTAATTCTGGGTTTTCTAATTCCTGGCATTCTTTATAATACTTTTCATATTTTTTCTCAATTTTATCTGTCTTTCCTGATATCTTCTATACATAGACAAGGGGCCATCACCAGTTGTCTTGAGCTTTGTCTTGCCATTGGATTTTGATGACTCTGGAGGGGAGAATGAAGCTGATAACTTTGCATAGTTCTACTTCACTTAAATCCAATTCACATGTAAGTCAAGATATAACTCTCCTGATACCATTGGTCCTCTTTAAGAATGAAAGATGAACAATAGTAACACAGACACACACATATGTTGTGTATCTGTGTGTGTATGCATTTACATATATAGGGAGAATTTGAGTGGAGAGAATTCAAGTAAGAATCAATGAGAGGGAGAAATAGAAACAACATTATTATAGGAACATAGTATGGACATTCTAGGGCAGTCAAATGTCACAGTGGATAGAGTGCTGGCCCTGGAATCAGAATGATCTGAGTTTATTTCTAGTCATATGAAAAGGTGCTCCAAATCACAGTGTTTGATACATAATAGACATTTCATGAATACCCAATGCCGTTTTCTGATGAAGAAATCAAAACAATTAAAAAATATATCTAGGGGCAGCTAGATGGCGCAGTGGATAGAGCACCAGCTCTAAAGTTAGGAAGACCTGAGTTCAAATAGGGTCTGGGACACTTAACATTTCCTGGCTGTGTGACCCTGGGCAAGTCACTTAACCCCAATTGCCTCAGGGGAAAAAATGTGAATCATCACTGATTAAAGAAATCCAAGTTAAAGCAACTTAACCAAGAGAATGTTGTATATAGTAACAACAATATTATTTTCAGAACAACTAAGTCATTTTGACTATTATAAATACCAAAATTAACTACAAAGGACATATGAAAGAAGAGATTATGTGCATATAGAAGAAAAAAAACAATAACTAGAATTATATTTAGAAGGAATTTAAATATATGCATTTGTATATATACATGCATACATATATTTGTGTCTAATGGTAGCCATGTCTGGGTGAGGGGGCAGGGAGAAAGAAAGAAAAAAAGTTACACATTAACTTTATTATATATTTAAAAGGAATAATAATGGATTTTTCAATTTCATGTGAAATCATTTCTCCTCCCCTTCTTAAAAAAATTCCTAAATAATTGCCTACTGGCAATTAAATTTAATATAGACATGTTAAAAAATAAACTATATAACAAGTTCATAGGTTCTTATAAAATCTTTTTGGTTTCTTGTACTTTGAAATATGTGTTTGTTGATGACTTTAAGAAAATTTAAAAAAAAAAGGAGGTTGTGTTTCCAGAAATAAAGAGGTGATAGTCCCTCCAAATGATACCATGGGTCAACCACATTTAAAATATGTTGTGCTTAGTTCTGGGTGTCACACTTTAGAAAAGCCATTAATAAACTGAGGAGTATCTAGAGGAGGGCAGCCAGGATAGCAAAGGCTCTTGAATCTGTATCACATTGAAAGAAACATGGAATGTTTTGCCTGGAGAAGAGAAAGACTGGGAGGATCGGGAAGGAAGAGGCTGACATGTTAACTATCTTCAAGTTTTTTGCAAGATTTTCATATGGAAAAGGAATGATGCCAAATGAAAGAACCAGTAGTAATGGGGAGAAATTGTCCACCGGAAATTTAAGTTTGATGTAAGTAAAATCTTCTAACAATTACATCTAAAAGTGGAAAACAGTGTCTCATTGGAGATCTTCCACCAGAAGTTATCGGATCATTCCCCAAGCATATTGTGGCAAGGATTATCATTCAGACGTAGATTGAACCAGAGGATAGCTTCCAACTCTAAAATTTGATTTAATGATTCCCTTCTATTACGTACTGTATATTAAATGCATTCTATACATCACTATATTATGTGATATTTGTGTAGAATCATCTGAGACCATGGATATTGTTACTAGTCTTCTTTCTCTATTTTATCTTGGGTGAATTATTTGAAATCTCCATTGTCATATTTCTTAAGCAATAATAATTAATAATTGTTGTTGCTATGTCATTTCAGGCACAACTGACTCTTTTTGACCCCATTTGGGTTTTTTTTTTTCTTAGGGAGACTCATCTTTCTGACTTTTTGGTCCTGCAGTCTATCTACTGTGCTCTCTGGCTACCCTTAATAATAATAGTAACAATAATGATAATAATATTTAAAGTTTATAAAGTGCTTTACATACATTGTTACATTTGATTCTTAACACAAGCTTCAAAGAGTTGTTATTATCTCCATTTAACAGATGAAGTGATTGAGGGAGTCATGTAACTTGCAATGGTCATGTAGTTAGAAAATGTCTGAGGCAAGATTTGAACTCAGGTCTTCCTGATTCCTGTATAATTCTCTATTCATTTTTAGGTGTCTTTTTTATTATAGTGTGTGTTATTTAGTTAAAGCTCTTTTCATAAGACTCATAAATCTCCAGACAAACATATTCTTTCTGGACTTAAGTACTCAAGGCGCCATCATTTCTGCACCAAAAGTCCTGGTTTCTGAAGTACAGATCCCTGTGATAACATCTTCTGAGCTATCCCAGAGGGTATCAATTGCTATTATGTTAAGACATGACTGTTGCTTCAGGAGCTATAAAGGGGAATAAATAAAGTTTATTATCTTCTCCATGTGTGGCAACTTTAAGTCTAGTTTTACAAATACTTGAGATTGTCCCTTCCTCCTACCCTTACTGGAATATATGGTGTCTACATTTTCACATTTCAACTAGGATAAAGTGTAATATGTTGAATGTATTGTGGAGTTTAAAAATAAGTTTAAATTTGACACCTGACTTTCCATCCTGGCTAATAGCTCCGGGATGGGATCCCTGAAGTATACTAAATAATTGCATCTTATATACTGTGTCTGGGTCCACTTAAGAAGACATTACATTAATCTCCCTTTCATAGCTTCAACAGCTATTTCCTTTGCAAAAAGACAAGCAAATTCTCTAAGTGTTATATGATTTCTCTTTTATCTGAGTTCTTCTAGAATGCCTATCCCTCTTTTTTTTCTTTTAAATATTTCAACTTTTGTAGTACTTTTAAAAGTCCTATTCAAGTCCCTTATGGAGTTTTCTCTGATTATACATTAGCTCTGAAGAATGGAATTTATTGAATCCTGGAAGAGACCTTGTACTATAGACTCAGAACTAGAGGAAATTTAGAAGTCATTTTGTCCTCTCCCCTCATTTTGTTGCTGAGGAAACTGAAAAGAAGGGGGAACAAGTTAGTTGCTCCAAATCACAAAACCAATTAATAGCACAACTGGAAGTATAACTCAGAACTCCCAAATTCTAGTCTCACTGTTGGTTAATCAATAAGCATTTTTTAACCACTGACTGACTATATGCTAGGTATTTGACACACAAAGATAAAAAAGTCCAATATTCATGGGCTTTATATTCTGCCAGAGAAAAAGTTTCACCTGGACTTCATTGTCTGATTCATCCTTTCACTTTCTGAAATCTTCCAGCATTTTTAGTTTATATGACACGAACCAGTATTTGGTCATTGTTGTTTTGTGTTGTCTTCTAATTGTTTCACATAAGTTGTCACTAACTGTTTTGCAATCTTTAGGAATAGTTCATTGAAGACCATGATGTTGGTGGCTTGTCTTGAGTGTTTTTCCTTCTTTCCTTCTTTCTGGATTATATCTTCTTTTCAACATTACTTGGAAGCAGATGTTCAAATTCACCTAAGTAAACCAGAGTTCAAATTCAGCATAAGATACTAGTTTTGTTTTTTAACTATTAAAAAAAGCATTTATTTAGTAGTGTTAAGAGATAGCTTTAAAGGTCTCCTCCAACAGGATTTTTGAGACAATGGGTGAGTTGCTCAATGTGTGTTGCCTCAGTTCCTTAATCTATAAAAAGTTGGGATGATACTAGCAATTTACCACCCAGGGATATTAGGATCAAATAAGATTGAATTTGTAAAAAGTGCTCTGAAAATCTTAAAGTGTTGCATAAATGCTATTATTAGTGTTCTACTTTCCTAAAAGTATTCCAATGCCTCATACCTGCTTCCTACTGTTAGATCCTATCTTGACACCTTGGATCTTTCCTGTTACTTTCATTTAATTAAAATGCTTTTGCCTTATGTTCCATTCTCTTAGAGTCTTCTGGGTGATTGGCTATCTTGCCTAATTAACTTAATGAATTTAGAGTGTTTGTAGAATCATAGAATCTATGTTGGAAGGGGCCTGAATATTCATTTAATCCAATCCTCTGCCACATGATATATCCTTAACAAATGATCAATAAGCTTCTGCTTAAAAACAGTGTGTACAGAAACAATTCTGCTTCTGAAGGCAACTGGTTTATTCCAATATTGCAGAGCACTATGCATTAGTTAAAATCTGTCTATTTTTAACTCCCATCCATGGATGCTAGTTTCTTTCTATGTAGCTGCACACAGAATAATTGTAATCTCTTCCAGGTGACATTCATATTTTAACCAAAAAAGGGTGAATAAAAAAGGAATTTGGAAAAGGTCCAACAAGGCCAATAGTGAAGATATTTGGGGGTAGCACCCTTGTAACCACAACATATAAAATGCTAGTTTAACATTTTGTCTCTCCAGTTAAAAGCATCCTTCAGGGCAAAAAATATTATCTAGAACCTCTTTGCCTCTGCTATCCTCCCAGCACCTATGGTGTCCCTATTCTGTCTTTCTTCTCAGAACATGACAAGAAGTTGGAAGCAAACAAAACAATCCTGTAAATTCTCCATAATAATTGCTAGAGGGGCTTCAAAAACAATCTTAGACCATACATGACATCTCTTGGAATTTCTGACTCCTGGCTACTTTCAGAAAGAAGGGCCCAGCAACCCTGCCCTGCTTGTGCCCCCAAACAAATAGGTACAGCACACACCCACTGGCTATCTCTCTTATAAGTTCCCATCTCTTTTGCCAGGGATTAACATTTTTCTATAAGATTACACTTTCTATTCTGGGATCTATCTAATGAAAAACCTCCACGTGCTGACATCTTTTCTATCCAAGTGCCAGAAATACCAGAAATCTTGCACACACTCAAAGGAAGCCCCAGAAAATCACACAAACAGCTTCAATATTCCTCTTTTGGAATGCTTGCAAAAAATGAATGGATTTTCTTTTTGCCTTTGCAATAATCAGAAGAGACATTAGCCCAAGGCCAATATACAGTTACTCAGGACATTATCAAGCCCATCCCCTTGGAGCTGAGCACTGAGTTGCATAAGCTTTACAAGCCAGCATTCCATTTCAAAAATGGTTCATGCTTTTTCTTTGCCCAAATTCAGACATGGGCAGAGACAGAGTTGCATCAGTTCAAAGAGTCACATTTTGTCTTTCTGGTATGGGCCATGAAGATGAGAGATGATAGGGTTTTCTGGGTAAATATTTATAGTGCTGCATTCAAACGGCAATTTAGCACTTACTTCTGACCTCTGCCACTCCCACCCCTCTCTCTTACAGAAATAGTAATGACCTCAAAAAGTGCTGGGCTGATTCCATAAAGAACATATGTTTGCTGATTAGGGAAAACAGAAGAGGCCTTCTAATGTGAAAATATGGGGTCCCTCATGAGGTTGGGGTTTAAAAACAAATTACTGGGTTCTATGCATGTGTGGTTTTTATCCATGAAGTCGATCATTGTCTTTCCAGCCCAGTATCTCCCCAGGGAAGGATTGGTGAGGGCATCCACCCCCTTCAAATATTACTTATTGTCTAATAGTAAAACCACAGATAGATCTCATATGGTGTTTATATGATGGGCAAAGTTAAATACAAAACAGACACCGAGGCAAGCTGGAACGGTGAGACAAGCTGATGACAGGCCAGGAATGTGGAGATTAAGGCTGGACCGCCATTTGTGAAGGCAGAAAGAATGTTAACTCTCGATGTCCTGAACTTGTTCTGTTGGAAGTGCTATGTATTATGGACTCTCTGTGTAATCCATGAGTATTCTGATGTGCACATGCATGTGTAAACACACATACACACACATCCCAAAAGGCTTAGAGGAGTGGTTATGATCTATTCTTGAGCCATGTGGTTGGAATCCACAAACCCAAAGTGACAGAGGTGTGAAAAATGTACTGCCTCATCCCCAGAAATGATTTTAAAATGACTGTTTTAGGATTTAACATGATGAAAGCTCTGATATGGCTTGCCCCATTTCTGAATTTAGGATATTTTTGAGGCATCGAATTTAAATATGACACAAACGAACAAACCTGCCAAACCTTTCTCAGTCTTTTTTTTTTTTTTAATGTTTTTATCTGCTTTATTCAGCAAGTCTAATTTAAAGTCTCTTTACCTACCCCACCCTTTCATCTCCTTGCTTCACAGATGACATATAAACTCTTTGGAATTAAGTTTATTTGTATTTAATAAGCATTTATTAAGTGCCTACTATATACCAGCCATTAGGAAGTAGGGTTGCAAATTAAAAACCAAACAATCCCAGACTTCAAGGAGCCTACATTTTATGGGGAGAAAAGAGGGGGAACAGGGAGCAGAAAAAAGTAAACAATATATATGCAGATAAATAAAGACAAGTCATACACCAAATATATATAAAATAATTTTGGTGAGGAGTGCCAACAATTTGGGGGATTTGACCTAATTTAGAAAGTGGCACTTGAACTGATCCTTGAAAAAAGCTAATTTCCAAGAGGCAGATGGAGGCAAAATGGAAATACAAGTCAAGGGATACAATGTGATAAGGACAAAGAATAGGGTTTGCTAAGAAAAGGCAGAGGAAAATGTGGGAAACCAATAGATTATGGTTAGATAAGGTGATTTCAGAATTCTTGAATATGCAGCCAATTTAGCTCCTGCTACTTTTGGACCTGGAACCTGACATGTACAAAGGCATGGAGATGGGAGATTGAATGACTTATGTGAAAAACAGCAAGTATGGCAGATTAGAATTAAATTACATCAGCCTGGAAAGATAAAATAAGGGAGTTAAATGCCAAACTGAGGTGTTTGTGTCTTATCCTAGAGGCAATAGGGAAAGTGACAGGATCAGATCTGTGCTTTAACAATAACACATTGACAGCTCTGTGGATGATGGATTGGAGAGGAGAGAAATAGATGGCAGGAAGACCAATTAGGAAGTGATAAGGACATGAATGAGGGTGGTGGCAATGTAGGTGTAAGAAAGAGGTGAAAGGAAGAGATGTGGAGGAAGTAGAATTAACAAAACTTGGAAACTGACTGGATGGGAGGGGTAAATGGGAGAGAGTAATGAATTTAGGATGAGGACTCAGATTGTGAATCTGTTTTCAACAGATTCAGGAAATTAGGAAGAATAGTTTGTTAGGTACCAAGATAATAGACATTGTTTTATTTTCAAATATCTATGGGAGTTCCTAATGAAGATTTTCAAGAATATAGTGATAAGGGTTTATAGATTAGCAAGACAAGGGCAGACATGGACCTGTGATTTCACCAGTATAAGAAATTCCCTCTACCAGTACAGGTGAGCCCCTTTTCTGCCACTTCTAGGCTTAAAGAGAGAGCTAGAGTATTGAGCATGTGACTGCCCAGAATTACATAAGTCAGTATGTGTCAGAGATGAGAGTTGAACCTTGTTGGTCATGGCTCCAAGACTGGATCTTTGTCCACCACAATATGCTGACTCTCCAGGGAGAAAATAATAATATATTAATAATAATAAAAATAATTATGAAATAATGATGAAAAAACGAGAGATGTGATACCCTCTCTCTCTCTTTCTCTCTTTTTTTTTTGAGTTGGATAATAATCTTTCTTTTTTTTCTTTCTTTATTAAAGCTTTTTATTTGAAAAAACATATGTATGGGGAATTCTTCAACACTGACCCTTACAAAGCTTTCTGTTACAAATTCCCCCCCCCAGTTCCCACCCCTCCCCTAGATGGCAGGAAATCCATTACATGTTAATTATGTTAAAATACTTGACAAATCGAATATATGTATACATATTTCCACATTTATCATTGTTGTGCAAGAAAAATCGTATCTACAAGAAAAAAAATCAGAGAAAGGAAACACAATGCAAGCAAACATCGATAGAGAGCATGAAAATATTATGTTGTGGTCCACATTTCATATCCCTCTCTCTGGGTGTATATGGCTTTCTTCACTGACCAATTGGAACTGGTGATACCCTCTCTTAATTGATAGTCATAAAATGTTATCACTTGTGATGATGTTTTCATGTTTTTATGTTCTAACACCCTGTGATGTTTTTAGGATATGGGATCACTCTTCTCTGATATAATTAAGGGGAATAAACTCATTAGACTAGCAGAGTTTTAAATAATTAAGCTCCAGGAACAGAATTCAGTTTGAGAATTCTGGCTTCAGAGAAATACAGGCTTCAGAGAAATTTTTCAGCAGCACTAGTGGCTTTGAAGGCAGCTGAGATAAGCAATAGCCGCTTTCAGAAATTTCAGTGCAGTTCAGACAACTCATCAGAAAGAGGTACAAACAACAACAGAAAAGAACTTAACCATGAAAAACCACTACTGTGGCAGGGAAGACCCAAGAAAAAAACTCAGAAGAAACAACAGCATGAAAACAGCTATAAGCAAAGTCTCAAAGAAATGAAAATGCTAACTGGACACAAGCCCATCAAGAATTCCTGGAAAAAAAAAAGAGATAAGAATAGTAGAGGAAAAATAGAGAAAAGAAATGAGAATGGTACAAGAAAAATATGAAAATTAACAATTAACAATTTGGTAGAAGCAGCACAAGAAATACTGGAAAAAATTAACACCCACACTCATACTCACACACACTCACATACAACCAAACAAACCAGAATTGAGTAAATTATAAAAGAAAAACAAAATTGATGGAAGAAAAAAATTCCTTAAAAAAGCAGAATTAGAAATGGAAATGAAAAATCTCACTGAAGAAAATAATTCATTAAAAATTAGAATTAGAGAACATATTGTAAAAAGCAGGAAAGAAACTATTTAAATATTGTGGAACCACAGTCAGGATAATATAAGATTTAGCAGTGTCCACATTAAAAGAGCAGAGGACTTTGCAATATGGTATTCTGGAAGCTAAAGGAGATAGGATTACAACCAAGAACAACATATTCAGCAAAACTGAGTATAATCTTTCAGGGGGGGAAATGGTTATTTAATGAAATAGAAGACTTTTAAGCATTCCTGATGAAAAGAACAGAATGGAATAGAAAATTTGACATTTGGAAACCATTTTTAAAAAAGAGAAGCATGAAAAGGTAAATATGAAAGAGAACTCATAAGGAGCTTAATAATGTTAAACTGTTTACATTCCTATACAGTAAGATGATACACATAATTCCTAAGATCTTTATCATTATTAAGGCAATTGTAAAGAATCTATATAGGTAGAAGGCATAACAAATGAGTCAATTATGTAGGAATATTCTCTAAAAAGATGCAATAATGAAAAAGAGGAATGCAGAGGGAGAAGGAGGAAAGAACAGGAAGAATGGGGGAAATTTTCTCATTTAAAATTAATGAGCAAGGAAAAGCTTTTACAGTGAAATGGAAGGTGTCAGGGTGGGCAATGCTTGAATTTTACTCTCACTAGAATTCATTCAAAGAAGGAAGGACATAATACACACACACATATACAATACACATGTTCAATTGAGTATTGAAATTTATTTTATATAATAGAAAAGTAGGAGGGAAGGGGATAAAAGAAATGAAGGGGGGAGTGCTAGTGATAAAAGGTAGGACAAGTTAAGGGAAACAGTGGTCAAAAGTAAAATACTTTTGATAAGGACAGGGTAAAAAGAGAGAGAGAAAGGATAAACAGAAGAAAATGGAATGGGGGCAGCTAGGTGGCGCAGTGATTAGAGCACCAGCCCTGAAGTCAGGAGGACCTGAGTTCAAATCTGGTCTCAGACAGGTAACAGCTGTGTGACCCTGGGCAAGTCACTTCACCCCAATTGCCTCAGCAAAAAAGCAAATAAATAAATAAATAAAATGGAATGGAAATATAGTTAGTATTCATAACTGTGAATGTGAATGGCATGAGCTCACCCAGAAAACAGAAGCAGATAGTAAAATGTATTCCATACTGAAATCTCATATGTTTTTAGCAAGAGACATACTTGAAACAGAAATATACAAACGGAGTTAAAATGAGGGACTAGAGAAAATTTATTATGCTTCAGATGAAATTAAAAAAAGCCAAGGGTAATATGACTTCAGATAAAGCAACAACATAAATAGAATAAATTCAAAGAGATAACCAGGTAACCTGGCAGAAGGTATTATAGACAATGAAACATTTTAAAATACTTTTATAGCAAATTTTTCTGATAAAGTCCTTTTTCAAACATATAGGAAATGAAGTCAAATTGATAAAGTAAGAACAATTTTGCAGTTGAAAGTCAAAGCATATGAATACACAATTTTTAGAAGAAGAAATCAATTATCTACAATCACATGGAAAAATGTTCTAAATCACTATTGATTAGAGAAATGCAAATTAAAGCAATACTGAGATATCACCTCATAACATTCAGAAATGACAAATGCTGAGGTGGGGTGGGGATATGGGGAAAAATGAATTTTTTGTAGAATTCTGAACTGGTCCTACTATTCCGGAGAACAATTTGGAACTACGCTCAAAGAGCTACAGCACTGTGCATTTAAAGCAGTTCTTTCTGTATGGGAAAGAATTAGAAATTGAATTGATGATGACTAGAAATTGAGTGAACAAGTTGTGGCATATGATCATGATGGCATACTATTGTGCTATAAGAAATGATGAGGGGAATGATTTCAGAAAAAACTTGGGAAGATCTATATTAAGTAATACAAAGTGAAGTGGGCAGAACAAGAAGATCGTTGTACAAAATTTCTTATTGTTCAGTCATTTTTTTTTAGTTGTATCTGACCTCATTTGAGGTTTTCTTGGCACAGATATTGTAATGGTTTGCCATTTCCTTGTCCAGCTCATTTATAGATGAGGAACCTGAGTCAGACATGATTAAGTGACTTGCCCAGGGTCACACAACTAGTAGGCATCTGAAGCCAGATTTGAACTAATGAAGATGAGTCTTCCTGACTTCAGACTTGGAACTCATCTCCAATGCCCCAAAATAGTATTAAAAGTAATAAAAACTGTAATAATCAACTGTGAAAGACTTAGCTACTCAATCAGTACAAAAATCCAAGACAATTTCAAAGGACTCATGATGAAAAATGCTATCCATATCCAGAGAAAAAAACTGATGAATTCTGAGTACCAGTTGAAGTATAATTTTCTCACTTTATTTTTCTTGGTTTTTTTTGTTATATGGCTAATATGGAAACATGATTTGTATGATTTCATATGTATAATTAATATCATACTGCTTCCTTTCTCAGTAAGTTTGGGAGGAGTTGCAGAGAGGAAGAGCATTTGGAATTCAGTTTTTTTTAAATTAAAAAATTGCTAAAAATAAATAATAATTTTTTTTTATTTGCAAAACTTATGTATGGGTAGTTCTTCAACATTAACACTTACAAAGCTTTCTGTTACAATTTTTCCCCCCTAGTTCCCACCCCTCCCCTAGATGGCAGGATATCCACTACATGTTAATTATCTTAAAATACTTGACAAATTGAATATATGTATACATATTTCCACACTTATTGTTGTGCAAGAAAAATCATATCTACAAGAAAGAAAAATCAGAGAAAGGAAACACAATACAAGCAAACATCAATCAAGAGCATGAAAATGTTATGTTGTGGTCCACATTTGACATCCCTCTCTCTGGGTGTATATGGCTTTCTTCAGTGAACAATTGGAAGTGGTTTGAAACATTTCATTGTTGAAGAGAGCCATGTCCATCAGAATTGATCATCATATAGTATTGTTGTTGCCGTGTATAATGATCTCCTGGTTCTGCTCATTTCACTCAGCATCAGTTCATGCAAGTCTCTCCAGGCCTCTCTGAAATCATCCTGCTGGTCGTTTCTTACAGAACAATAATATTCCATAATATTCATATACCATAATTTATTCAGCCATTCTCCCATTAATGAGCATCCATTCAGTTTCGAGTTTCTAGCCACTACAAAAAGGGCTGCCACAAACATTCTTGTACATGTGGGGCCCTTTCCTTCCTTTAGGATTTCTTTGGGATATAAGCCCAATAGAAATGCTGCTGGGTCAAAGGGTATGCATAGTTTACTAATAAAAATTTTAAAAGTGAAAAACAAAACAAACAAACAAAAATAAACAGAGGGAAGACAGTAGAATTAAAGGGGATTGTACTTCTTGTAGAAGGTGAAAATTTAGTTGTGACTTTCAAGAAGACAAAGGAGGAGAGAGAATGTCCTAGGCTAGAATTCCAGGCCAATGCAAATGCGTGGAGTCTGGATGTGGAGAATGTTATTTACAGAACATCAAGGAAATTAGTGCTTCCTAGTGTTTCAGAATATGTGAGGGGTTGACATTCAAGAATTGAAAAGACTGGAATGGTAGGGGAAATGGTGCAGGTTGTGAAAGTCTTTGAATCCCAAACAGAGGATTTTGTATTTCATCTTGGACATGATAGGGAGCTATTGCAGTTTTTAGAGCAGGGCAGTAACATAGGCACACTTATACTTTAGAAAGATCACTTGATAGAGGATAAACTGGAATGAGTATAAGTGATGGAAAGACCAACCAGAAAGCTATGGCAATATTCCAGCCATGAGGTGATGAGTCTCTGAATCAAGGTAGACCCAGTGTCAGAGGAGAGAAGGGGGTATGGACTTATTCCCTTCCAGCTAATTCACATTCACATAAAACAAAAGTGGTAGCCTCAAGGCATAACTATGAGACAACTTAACATCAATAGATTAGAGCATATCTCTACATGTGAGCAGTTTATTGTTGACTTGGAGGGAAGGCTGAGCCAACATATGGGTGCTAATAGTGGAGCAGAAAAGAACTCAACAATTTTGAGAGGTTTGGTGTACAGCACTGCATTTACTCATCTCGGCCAGAACACTTGCCGAGTGTTTGATGTAAATGATGAAGAAACTCAGGAGCTACTCAATTAAAAATCAGAACTCCATGGAATTTACCAGCAGTATAGTTTACCTTTAAAAAGACAGAGTTTACAACATCAAAAAGTAAAGTTCAAGTGAAGCTTAAGAGAGTTGAAGGATTTTGGGCTCAATAAAAAAGTAGAGAAGATTTAGCTTTATGCTGATAGTAATATTTACTGTCCTAGGAGCTAATTATATTGCTCTAAGAGCTAATTATAGGTCCCAAATCTATGACAGTACACCTCAGGTACTCATTGATGTTGGAGCCACATTGATTAGTGATAAGGACATGATCTTCAAGAAATGGGCTGAATACTTCCATAGTGTTCTCAACAAAGTGTTAATATTGCTGAACCCATTGACCATTTACTGCAAGTTAAAGTCAATCATACTCTAGCCAAACTTCCAACTGAGGAAGAAGTTTTGAATTCTATTAGGCTCCTCTCATATGGCAGAGAGCCTGGTGCTGACTTCATTCTAAAAGATATATACAAGGCAGGGTCCACTAGTCATACAAAAATTGACAGAAATATTATATGGCAAGAAGAGTTTATTCCCCAGGAGATCAAGGATGCCTCTATTGTCTATCCCTATAAAGAAAAAGGACAACCATGGAGGGAGAGATATATGTCTCTCTCTTAATCATTGCTGGCAAGCTTTTTTTTTTTTTATCAGAGTAATCCTTTATCTATGGTCATCTACCTGGGATGTATGGCTTTAGGAAGGACTGAGGAACTGTAATATGGTGTTTGCTGCCTGACACCTATTGAAGAAATGCCAGGAGCAAAATAGAAATCTCTACAAAATGTTCATCAGTCTAACCAAGGGCTTTGATACTGTCAGCTTTGGTATTGATTGTGAGACATGGAAGACACTGACATAAGACCCTTCAGCATGATATGCCCACATTAAAGAAGGCGTTCTGTTCTTTGAACAAAGAATTGCAGTAGCTCAAAAGAAGCACCAGATGCACAAATTTAGAAACCTCACTATCCCATGTTTAGTTTGACTATTTGTGCTCAACCTGTGGTAGCGCCTTCCAAGCTCATATTGGGTATTATTGATCACAACCAGACACACTACAATGATCCCAATATTGTGATGTCATTTTGGTCCTCTTTGAGCAAAGAACAAACAACAACAATGATCTCTTAATATCAAATCTAATAGTCTATTCTCCACATATTGATTGAAATATTTGCAGCCTGTGACACTGTCAATTACCTTCACTTTGCTCCAGATTTTCTTGATGTTGCATTCTCCCAGTTTTTCTTCTATCTGTTCTTTCTCAGTCTCCTTTGTTGGAGCATAATTCACATAATGACCATCATTATGGGTATCTCACAGGGCTGTGCCCTAGGTTTTTTTTTTCCCCTTATCCTCTCTCTTTCACTTGCTGACCTCATCAGTTCTCATAAATCCAATTATCTCTATGTTAATGATGAAATTATTAGCAAAGCATAGACAGTTAAGGAGTGAGAGGAAAGGAAGTGGAGGTATCTATTGCAGATAGCCCTTTCTAGCCACAAAAGGGAGAATATGGAACAGTTAGTGGGTAATGATGATGATGATGATGATGATGATGATAACAATTAACATTTATATAATGCCTAGTTTGTATCAAGTGAGGATTTTTTTTGATAATGAAGGAGACATGAACATGTTTGTAGTCAATAGGGAAGCAGCTAGTAGATTGAAAATAAGTGAGAGAAGAGAATGAATCACAGAGGAAGCACTCTGAGGAAAAAGAAGGGATAGAATAGGGATTACTTATGCATATAAGAGTGGTTGCCCTGGCAAGAAGAGCCACTCATTATATGAGAAAGGGTAAAAGTGGAAATAATGAAAGAAGGCATCTGGAATATATGAGCAGAGGAGAAGGGTGAAAGAGAGAGAGAACTCTCCTGAAATGGACTTACTTTTTTCAGTAAAATGTGAAGCAAGATTCTGACCCAAGAAGGTGAAGGGGTGGGGGGGAAGTATGGGATGTTTGTGGAAGAATAAAAATGCTTGAAGGTCTGCTATGTTAAGAGGATTATTGAGTTAATTTAGATGTAAAAGGAGAGGGGAAAAATGTTTAAAACTTTTAGGCATGTCATAGTTAAATTTCGGAAATTTAATGACAACCAACTATCTATCTGATGAACCTAGGAGGTTATTCCCAAAATCTTATCCCATAATTAGAAGATTTTGAAGTGCTTGGAATAAAAGGTCAATATTATGAATACACTCAGCAGGCTACTGAAGAGTTTTTCCTTCTAATTTTCCCTCATTCCATTAGTGATATCTGAAATTATACAACTAGAAATTCATTCCTTTGGATCAAAGCTTTATCTTTTATTAGAATGCAACTCAGAAAGGCCATGGCATGGCCTCAGACAAACCAAGACCTGGGAAAGACCTTAAAGTTGAAAGACCAAGGTCACCCAGTGCATCCAGGGCCATCACTACTGACCTTTGTCTTGCCACTGGACTTTGGTGACTTTGAAGGAAAGAGTGAAGCTGATGACTTTGTGTGACTCTGCCTCTCTTATGTTTCAGTTCATGTCATTGGTGCTCTTTGAGAAAAAAGGAGAAACAACAATTAAGAAGAATCACATTAAACCTTTTCAATCATTTCTACCTAAGTGTGGATGAGTTTATTAGATTCTCTTCTAAGAACAAGCATGGATAAGTTGAAGAGAGGAGAAAGCATGAGGATGTCAAGAGTCTGGAAACAGGGATCTATAGTTGGAAAGGTCCTTGAAGATGACTTTCTTAGGGTCACATAAGTCATAAGTGGCAGAACTTAATTTTGAATTCAGCTCCTGTCATTCATAAGTTTTTATTTGTGGTATTGTGAAAATATAGTGGAATGAAGTATGTAGGGGTAGAAATATGATCAAGAATATAAACTTTAGAGGGTTTCATATCCTGATTAAAAAGAGAGGTATTGAGTCAATTACATATATAATGTTATCTCGTAGTAGTAGATGTAATAGAATTCTGAAGAGATGCTACTGTACTTTTTTTTCCCTTTGAAATACAATCATGACATTTAGAGATTTAAGAAATACAGTTTCCTAAAACGGAAATACAGTCATCCAAGTAGAAAGAGTACCATTGAAAAGGAAAGAGCCTATAGAAGGACACACCATGAGTGAGGGAAGCTTAATTCACCATTTTGTTGAGAACTGCCTCTGTTACAAATGGGGGCAATACATTGACCAAGCCACCAAATCCATATTTGAATCCATATTTGAAATTAGAAATCACAGGTCAAATAAAAAAAGGAGGCCAGAAGTGGAGAGTTCCTTACATTGTAATCCCTCAAGTTCAGAAGTCAATCAATGTACCTATATTTACATTGCTTCTTTTCTCTACTAGTAGCTCTTTCATGCTGCAGTTAGCAAAGATCAGGAGGTAAGAGAAAATCCAAGAGACTCTGGCCCAATCTCAAAAGATGTGAGATCACTCAAAAGAGGTGGGAGCAATAAGGTGGTTGAGTGGAAAGGGCAAGTCTTACTCAGAAGCACTTTTCTGCCCATCTCTATGTCACCCCTGCAAGGGGAGGGTGGGTTATAGTAATTACCCTATTAATGAGACAGCATTGGCTTGCACTACAGGATGCCTGTGTATTTTTTTCACCTTGTCATGTTTTTCACCTTGGATAAACCTGACACTTGGATAATTGAGGCCCAGCTGAGCTCTGAATGTAAGCACACAGCCATTCACTGTAAATACAAATCTAAAGTTAAAAATAACAACCAATTCCTGATGCAGAAGAGATATGATTGTCATTTTTACACACCTCCTCTCTTCTCTATAATATCTTCCCTCCTTTTTGCAAGGAGTAGCTTGTTGATTGCCTGCCTTCTTGCCCCTCCACCAGCCAGACACAAAAATATCACCCCCTCCCAAGGGAGATTGTATTCTGTATTGCAGATCTATAAAGAAAACACAAGAACCCCCAGTGGAAAGAGAAATCTCATCATGGACTTGGCATCTGAATACAGTTTGGGCTTAATGCAACATGCTTAGAGCCAATTGGAAAATAAACCAGCACCGGAACCTGTCACAATGTGGGCCATCTCACTCCGTTTAAATTGGGTGGAAATTTCAGGGCTTAATGAAACAGAGCTGTTGATATGGATATGTATGGGTTTAGACAATAGGCTTTGCAAGGGCATTGTGATGTCAAACGCATTTGGCAAGATCTATTCCCTTTGCTCAAGATTCTCTGCACGGCTCTTGAGACATTGAGTGATTTGAAGCATATGGGCTCACAGGAACGAAACCCAACTGGGGGAATCTAGGGAGGGAGAGAGCTTAGGGAACAATATCATGTGGGGGAAAAGATCTGGCACTTAGCTCCCGATGGACATGGATTCAAGGTCTTCTGTTGTTTTCTGACTCTTAGTGACCTCACTTGGGGTTTAGTGGCAGAGACACTGAAATGGTTTGCCATTTCCTTTTCCAGATCATTTTATAGGTGAGAAACGGGGTAAGTGACTTGCTCGGGGTCACAAAACTAGTATGTGTCTGAGGCCAGATTTGAATCCAGAGAGATGACTTCCTGACTCAGACCTAGTAATCTACCTGCTGTGCCATCTAGCTGCCCTCAAGAGCAGCCTTTGATATTTGCTGGCTATGTAACCTCGGGCAAATTGTCTCTAAGCCTCCTCTATAAATGAAAATAAAATTACAGGAGGGACTGATAAAAAGAATTCCTGTATCAGTGGGATCAGTCCATATGAAGTTCATCCTTTGTGACTGCCTATGTCTACTGGCTCCGAAGGGTATGAAAACATATTCCTTGACTCCTCATAAAGATGGGTCTTGCTGATTGGTAGTAGGTGGACTACACTGGACTGCTGTGGAATAAAGATGCTGGCCTATTTTTAAGAGGATCAATTGTAAACTTCATCCTTCTTCCTTTTTTCCCCTTTTTCTGAGCGCAAGTCAAATACCACAGCAGACTACTTTTATCTATGGGGGGGGGGCATTGGTAGGATGCCAGAACTTTGGCAAAGCCCCCAGGCATTGATGGGTCATTTCCCACTGCAACTTACTAACCCTCCAAAATGTCAGCAGTCAGAGCTTTGATGAAGTATCAGTAGTGTCTCTTTTCTGAGTCTCTAGACCCCTAGATACTCCTATATACTCCAGAGTATCTGGAGAGTCAAGCTCAGAGGTACACATGTTCTCATGAGAACCTTGGATTGTAAGGAGTAGTGACAGTGACAAGGTGAATATGGGTAGCATTGGGTGACATGAGACATGAAATTAGGGAGATAAAAGGAGAGTTTCTGGAGTTGCCTTGCTAGCAAATCTGAATCCAGGAGTTTCTGAGTAGTATTAAAACATAGGAAAGAGAAGAAGACCCCAAAAGTCATCCTTCTAGATGGAGGAGAGCTCCTAAGTCATGTTAGCTGGTTGGAGAGAGAAGCAAATTATTTATGAATATCCCCAAACTGGAGGTAGAGCAGAGGAATCTAAACTGCAACAAGAGCTTGGATCCTTGCCTCAACCATTATCCTGAATTATTCAGATCATGAAATTCTAATGGGAAGAAGATTGCCTGTGTAGCAGCTTGAAGTGTGTACAAGTGTCTAAGTTTGTCTGGATTCCTACACAGAGTTCTCTGAGGCAAAATGGTTCTGTCCTGAATATTGAGTTATGCCCTGCTGGCAACCCCAAATTTGTTTCCTTCTGAGGAGAATCCAAATGACAGGGTGATCCTGGAAAGATACATAGACCCTGGGAGAAACATAGAACTCACTGGTAAGGGAAAAAGAAATGTTGACTATTTATAAACTATCATGAATCTTTTATGTTGTTTATGCATTTCTGCTGGATGGAATCAAAATTGTTCTGTAGTGAATTTTTGCATTGTTGCCTTGACTGCTTATGTGGTAGCTGGGGACCTGACCCACATAAGTGAGACCTAGATATGAAACACATTTAAGCAACATTCTGAAATTTTCCAGGGACAACTCTGCAAAAGGATAACGAGACTGATTTTGTCTGACATCTTCAAGATTAGACTACGTCTATCCTTGCAAGCATATAGCTGGAGGCTCTGGGCAACTGGTTGCAAATATTTGAGTTATCATAGAATCAAGGCATTAAAATGGACCTTACTGGTCAATCAGCCAACACACACCTAAAAAAAGAATTTTCTCTATAATATGCCCAGCAAAGTGGTATTAATTCTTGAAGAACTCTAAAGAAAGGAAGGGAACACACATTTATTAAGCACCTACTATATGTCAAGCACTGTGGTATGTTTTTTAAAATGATTTGTTACAATTATAATCTCATTTGATTCTCACAACTTTGTTGATATAAATGTTACTATTTCATTTTACAATTGAGGTATTGCTTATCCAATGTTACACAGTATCTGAAACAGAATTTGAACTCTGATCTTCCTTTCTTCAGTCCCAGTCCCCTATCCTCTCCTCTCACCGCAGCCCCTAAATCCCTTGCTGCTGGTAGAGGAAATTTATCATTACATAAGCCTGGAACTCACAAGGGAACTATAAAAAACAAATGATTTGATGTATCAACATATTTTGTACCATTAAAAACTAGAATTTGAAACATGTTCAAAATTAGAAAATTAGAAATCAAATACTAGAAAAATTTTTAAATCAGAAAATTAGAAACATAATATATGAATATTTTTCAAATCATTCCACTTAAGAGATATTGATCCAGTATTTACAATGGGCAGATAACTTTTCTAGACACTGGAGACAAAAATGAAATGATCTTTGCCCTCAAGGAGCCTGTGTTTTCTTAGGGGAGTTCCAACATGCATACAAATAGGAAAATATTTAGTGCTGTTTAATTGTGTACATTTTTTGTGATGCCATTTAGGGTTTTCTTGACAAAGATACTAGAGTAACTTGGAATTTCCTTTTCTACTTTATTTTATAGATGAAGAAACTGAGGAAAACAGGTTTAAGTGACTTGCTTAGGGTCACATCTATGGTTAGATTTGAACTTAGGAAGACAAGTCTTCCCATTTTTAGCTCCAACCCTCTATCCACTGTGCTACCAAGCTGCCCACAAATATTAGGTGTATACAAAGCAATTTTAAGAGGAAGGAAGCACAAACTGGGACATCAGGAAAGTTTTCACAGAGGAGGGCACCTGAGCTATGCACTGAAGGGAGGTAGGGATTTTTGTCATTGTTTCTAGGTTAATTCTTTCTCTGATTTTCAGGAGAACTGAGAGCATTGGGGTAGGCAGTAAACTCTTTCCCATTAGAACAGCATGTTAGTTTCAGCCTTTCCCTTTGGGTGATGCAAACCAACAACATGCCAACATCAATAAATGCTAGGGAGAGAACTTGAATCCTATCTCCTGCTCTGACCAGCAGCCCAATAAAAACAATTAAGTGTGAGGAAAACAGAGTAATGTGCTGAAGAGGAATAACTTTCTTTTCAGATGAAAGGGACTCAGGGACACTAATGATCACATTAAAATTCAAGAATTGTGAACCCTGATTGGTGATGGAAGTGATGCAAAACCCTAAAAGTTAATGACACTGTGTACTGGCATTTTGTACTTAAGCAACTGTTGTAATGCTTCTAGCAGGACAAAGCCATGGAGAATAGATAGCATGGATCCTACAAACAACGTGCACTCAAGATAGCTGCAGCTGGGAGGCAGAAGCTGGGATGTTCATTGACTACATGAATAGACAAAAGGGCAAGGGAGTCTGGAATTAGGTTGACTGGAGAGTTAGTGAGAATATATTGATATTCTAATTTGCTTACAGATTCATACTTGTAATTTTGGCAATTTCATGCCATTTTATTTTATTTTATTTTTTTGAGATTTATTCCCCAAGGGAGGGTGGGTCCCTAAGCAGGGTCAGAGGTAGTAATCCTTAGATGGTGAAGAGATTGAATCCTTAGGGGAGGGTTCTGGAAAGAGACTGAGTTTCTAATGGTCTTTGAATGTGTCTGTTAGTTGGGCTTAGTCAAGAGGGCCAATGATATCAGGAGGGTGCCGTTTTGACTTGCAAGCTAATTGGATTTAATTGAGACAGGTCTATGTAGTCATCAGTCTTATTCTCTCCTCCAGAGTCATCAGAGTCCAATGGTAACACATAGGTCAGGGAAATTGGTGATGGTCCCCTTAACCAGAAGTAGAGAATTAGGAAATGAGTCACCTGGGACTATAGGCCCAGAACTAGAAAATCAATTAGTATGTGGAATTTTCCATGTAATGACAAAGTCCAGACTCAAGAGGCTTGGATTGGCCAGTGTAATAGACACACTGATAAATATCCCCAACTTCTGTGTCTACTTTTCCCCTTTCCATTTCTCTTTTTCCCTATGTCAAGATTAGGAAGAACTGAAAAATAGATGTATGTATAGAATAATTTTATATGTTCATGTTATATATACATACACATACACATATATGTGTATGTATATGCATACAAATTTATGCCTAATGGTAACCATTTCTAGGAGAAAGACAGCAAGAGGAAAGAAATAAAGAAAAAAAGTTAAATGATAACTTTAGTATCTATTAAAAAGGAATAGCAAGTTGTACATAATAGATTGATAGTTTCACCTTCAATAATCTTATTTTCTATTTCTACGTGATGAAAATGTTTATTTCTTAAATTCAGAATAATTTTTTTTAATTTAAGAAAAAGATAGGCATTTCAGATACTTACTATTGCTTAATATAAAGTTTGATTAGGAGGCACAGAACACAGCACAGGGGAGAGAACACTGACTCTAGAATCACTTCTGGATGTGGGGTCAAATTCTACTTCTAATACCTATTACCTGTGAGAGCTTGGGCCAATCATTTAACTTGAGCCTCAGTTTCCTCATTTGCAAAATGAATGAGTTGGACATGTTCTTTGGATTCATTTTAGCTCTACATGAAGCTATGGTCCAATGTTTGGGCTTTCTCATTATCCCCAATAGTGGGGAGCTGGGTGACACAGTGGATGGAGCACTGGGCCTGGAGTCAGTAATACCTCAGTTCAAATCTAGTCTCAGACACTTACTAGCTATGTGACCTTAGGCAAGTTAATTCCTATCTGCCTCAGTTTCTTCAACAGTAAATTGGGAATGGTAACAGTACCTATCTCACAGGGTTGTTTTGCTGTGTGGCTCAAATGAGATAATATTTATAAAGTGCTTATCATAGTTCCATTCTCAGTTTATTTCTAGTCCCAAGGTTCTCAGACACTCTCATTCTCCATCTACTAAGCAAATGGATTTCCCTTACTTTTTGCTAATGAATACTAGAGCTCCCAAATACCTAGCACATCCTGACAAAAGCTTATTGATTCTTATTCATAGTATTTTCTTTTGCCCACTCATTTACATTATAATAACAACAATAACTACTTCTACCACTATTACTATCATCACTATCACCACTACCACCACTGCCACCATTACTGCTACTACTACTATTTATTTTTTTTCTTTATTAAAGATTTTTAATGTCAAAACATATGCATGGATAATTTTTAACATTCACCCTTGCAAAACCTCATGTTCCAAATTTTTTCCCTCCCTTCCCCTTTTTCCTCCCCCAGATGGCAAGCAATCCAATACATGTTAAACATGTGCAATTTTTCTACAATATTTTCACAATTATCATGCTACACAAGAAAAATCAGATCTAAAAGGAAAACAAACGAGAAAGAAAACAAAATGTATTTTTATCTTTACTTTGCCAATCTTTCTTTTGAGCTTACCTTATTGTTGTTGTAAATCTTAAACATAAAGTATACATTTTCCTTGTAGAAAAAAACATAAACAATTTATGTTTAAACAGTTTGTCCATGTTGAGTTCCTTAAAACTGCTCTTTGATATTGGCTCTTATATGTAAAATTTTCTGTTCATTTTAGGTTTGGTTGATAGAAAATCCTGAAAATCTACAAGTTCATTGAATGTCCATTATTTCTCATTGAAAATTATTTTGTTGAATATGATATTTTTGGCTGTAGGCTTAGTTCTTTTGCTTGTTTGTAGATATGATTCCAAGACCTGTGGCCTTTTATTGTAGCTGCTGCTAAATGTTGTACAATTCTAATTATAGCTCCATTGTATTAGAATTTTTTTTCTTGCAAAATTTTCTCTTTGATAATAGTGGTTTTAAAACTTGGCAATAATATTCCTATGTGTTTTCCACAAAGGATCTCTTTGAGGTGGTGATGGGTGGATTTTTTCTATGTCTATTTTCCCCTCATGTTCTATCACTCTAGGACAATTTTCTAAGATTATTTCCTGCATTATCATGTCAAAGTTCCCTTTTTGGTCACAACTTTCTGGCATTCCAATTATTTTTATATTTTCTCTTCTTGATCTGTTCTCTGGATCTGTTGTTTTTCTTATGAGTCATTTTACATTCTGTTCTGTTTTCTCATTCTCTATAATCTGATTTGTTATTTCTTAGTCTCTTATAGCTTTATTGGTTTCCCCTTGCTCGAGGTGCCAAGGATTACAGAGTAAATGTGTTAGGCTAGATTTGAATTCAGCTCTGTCCAGCATTCTATATAATGTGCCACCCAGCTGAATAATTTTACCAAAAAAGTAACAGAAGTGACTGATTTAAATATTAGCTTATCCATTGCCTCTTAAGTCTCATCTAGGTGGTACAGAAGATAGAGCATCAGTCCTGGAGACAGGAGGACCTGAGTTCAAATGCAGCTTCTAACTAGCTGTGTCACTCTGGAAAAGATACTTAACCCTGATTGCCTTCTGAAACCAAAAAAAGTGAATGATTTGGAGGAGGGAAGATTACATGATAAATAGTCTTATATACTATGATCTACTTCAGAGGCTCCCCAAATTGTAGGATATTAGAATGTACTTTAGAGGTTTTCTATTTCTCCCAATCTCTTTATTTACTGTTGAAGAAATTGAGACCCTAAAATGACACTGGTCACACAGATAATTAGTAGAGGAGCTGATCTTGATTCTCAATCCTCTACATTTCTCACTCTCAGAAGACCTTAGAGGGTCTTAACTTGTCCCCTTCTATTTATTTCAATAATATAAAAATCCATGATTTCATTAATAAAAAATACCCTTGATAGTATTCTCCCTGTGCCTAAATAGATTGACTTCATAAGTTGCTGTTAACAAAAAAAAAAATCATTATCTAGTAACCATCCTTTTGGTAACAAACTTAACTAGATGGATACTCAGATTGCAGGTGTAGGGTGAGCCATCAGGATTGTACTTGAAGGCTTTCTAATTTGCTAAGAATCACAAGAGCTAGTGTGTTGGCAAAAAACTTAGGAGGCCAGGGTCACCTCCATTTGACAATAATAAATCACAGTAGTGGAGTTACTCCTCTACAGAGGTGGAATTTCCCCTGTAAACCTTGTGCTGGTATTCTCAAATTATATCTTTAAACAACCACCTTCCTCATTAATCCTAAACTATGTTTGATTCCTATTTGTCAGGCTTAAGTGCTGACTTTATTTGGGTAAGTGTCTGGACACCTAGATTTTCATGCCCCTGCATATTACCTATTCTGTTTATCAGAATAGTACTTAGTATAACCAACTTAAAATGACCAAATCAATTCAAGAGGTAATTGTTAAGACCTACTTTGTGCCAAACATTGTGCTAATGAGATATTAGGCCTGTACCTTATTGAATAGCCTACATTTTCCTCAAGGCTCAGAAAAGATCTGTTCAATGTCAACAAGCATTTATTAAGCATGCACAAAGAAAAGGTAAAAAAAAAAAAAAAAAACATGTTACCTGACCTCAAAGAACTTGTATTATTATATAAGTAAAGGTGCTTACCCTGCATGGACCCAGATTGCCTAACATGGAGGTAACTTGCATCCTGCTTTTTCCTACTAAGTGAGTAGGGATAGCTTTTTTTTGATTGGTTGCCAACTACAATAAGCTGAATAATTGGAGGAGTCTGTGTCCTTAAAACTAGCCAGGGTGGGTCAGTCTTCTCTCTTTCCTATAACTTCCAGAGAGTGAAGATCACAGTTCACATTTAATATGGAGGCCATGAACTAACTGGAAGGGAATGAGACTTTCCCCACCCCACCCTCTTTTTTTACCTTGGCTCTGACTCTGAGAAATGGACCTTAAGTCTCTGTTCAGTGTTTGCCTTCTCAATTTCAAATGCCTCCATGAATGCAAGAATTCTAGCCATGGCAATCCTTGTATTGAGGGAAGAATGTTTTAATTAGCCAGCCAGGTAGGGAAACCTTGAGGAGCCAGGATGCCTGAGACTTAAGCCCAACAAGGGTTTTACACTTGGAACTGAGACTATGCTCTGTAGAAACCTGGTTAGCCTGTTTATATATTTGTTATTATAGCTTTTGAAAAAATATTTTTTATAAAAACTATTCTAACTGGGTGGCTAAATGGGACCTCCCATAAACTTGGGGGAATATTATTGGTAGGGGGAGATAGCTATTTGAAGAGAGCCTACATACCTCAAACCCCCTTAAAGAGTATAGAAGAACTTTGAGGAAGGAGTAAAATGGAGCCTATCTGACCTTTAGACAATAAGAGCCAGAGCCATTAATGTTACATATAACCAAATTGGTTGGTTGATTGTTGTCCTTTATTCTTGAAGAGCACCAAAATGACACTGTGTGGAGTCAAGTTACAGTATGTCCAACTGTGGCTGATCAAACCAATATGAACTTGGAATGTTCTACCACAGGTTGGGCACAAATAGTCCATGTGAACTTACACATCTCACATTTCTCTTGAGCTACTGCAATTTGGCTTTGCTCATAGAGCACAGAGCCCTCTTTGACGCCATGTTGGAAAGTCTTCTGCCAATGTCTCTCATGTCATGCAATAAATTCCAAAGTTCTTCTGAGAGATCTTTAGAGTATCTTTGCATCATTTCTAACCTCTGTGTGAAAGCTTGACTTGTGTATGTTCTCTGTAAAATAGTCTTTTTTGGCAAATGTATGTTTGACATTCAAATAACACGGCCAACTCATTGGAGTTGTGCTCTCTGTAATAGAATTGAATACTTGGCAGTTCAGCTCAAGAAAGTTCCTCAGGATCTGGTACCTTACCTTGTCAAGTGTCTTCAATATCTTCCTAAGACAATTCAAGTGGAACAATTCACTTTTAAGACAAGGGGACTGAGAAAGACTTCCTGCAGAAGATAATATTGACCTGAGTCTTAAAGACAGGGATTCTGAGAAACTAAGGAGAGCAATCATTCCAGGCACAGAATAGAGTTAATATAAAGGGACCATTGTAAGAGAACACCATGTGAGCAAAATAGCAAGCTTAGTATGATTAGAGAGTAGAATGTGGAGCAAAATGCTGGGGAAGAACTGTGGAAAGATAAGAAGCAGCCAGGTGGCAAACAGCTTTAAATAACAAATAGAGAAGTCACATTTGAGCCAAAAATTAATAAGAAACAACTAAAGTATATTTAGTAAAAGGGTGGCAGTGGTGGAGTTTTAGCATGAGTACTCTGACAATAAATCTAGTGCTCTTTCCACTAGATCAGTTAACTGAGATATGCCTTTGTTTCTGTCTGTCTCTTTATGTCTGTTTCTCTCTAATTCTATTTCTCTTTGTCACTGCCTCCTTCTCTTGCTCTCTCATACTCATTCTCTTTCATTATCTATCTTGCTCTCTCTGTCTCCTTGTTTCTCACTCTTTATCTTTCTCTTCCTCTTTCTCTCTGTCTCTTTGTATTTGTCTGTCTTCTTGGTTGGTCTCCCTCCCTCCTCTCTCCCCCCCATTTCTTTCTCTCTCTCTCTCTTCCTGCTCCCTTCTCTCTCCTTTTTGTGTCTCTGTCTCTGTCTCTCTCTTTTTCCCTCCTTTCCTCTTTCCCTCTCCACCTTCTTTTTCTCTCATTCTCATCTCTTATCTATGCCCCAGGAAGTATTCTATCAGTGACCAGTAGAAGCTGTACTTTCTCTGCAAGCTGAAAGCATGTTCTTTCTTGACCTGCCAAGCTCACTGACCTGGGAACAAGAATACCTGATTTGGAATAGGCTGGAAATAGTAAGAGATTTGGAGTAAGAATTCCTGAGTTCACATTCCAGCTCTCCTACTTACAACTTGTGTGAACTTGGGTAAATCTTTCTCAAAGAAAGAGAGAAAGAGGGAGGGAGGAAGACACACACATATATACACAGAGAGACAGAGACAAAAAGACAAAAAGGGACAGAGACAAAGACAAAATATAGAAATAGACGAGAGAGAGAGAGAGA